>MU779389.1:0-75252 GCA_026770625.1 Nicotiana glauca | reverse complement strand
CTCTAACCAAACAATAGAAAATATTTTCCGAAAAATATTTTCCACTTACCAACCAAACAAGAGAAAATAAATGATAAAACCACTCCTTTTACATGAAAACATTTTCTAGGAAAATATTTTCCATGAAAAATATTTTCCTTCATACCAAACACACCCTTAAAATTCACTATGTGCCGATTTGATTAACAGTGGAAGTGCTTACTTTAAGATTAGATCCAAAATGTTGCTCTACGCTATTCTTCTTGTATGATAATCTCCATGGTCTGGTTTAATTCTGTTTATATTCTGTCAAAGTTTGCCAGTTAGAAATCATGTTGATTTTCGAATTTACTGGAAATGATAGTTCTAGTTTATGTGGAAAGCTCAGACACTAGCGTGCTTCAGTTGTTCAGGTTTGTAGGTAAATTTTTTCAAATAAAATAAGCTCATGTTTGAAGTTTTTCCCTCTAATTTGTTTTGGCTTCATGTACTTCTCTTTCTCTGATTTTATCTATGATCTAGTACTGCCTCCTCCTTGGTTGGTATGTTCGACACTTGCCCTCATCTCAAATTATTTCAGTCAAAAATATTGTTTGCCTCAAGCTTTAGGAGTTTATTGTTAGAACACATTTCCACGTTGCTGCATTTAGAGCAATTATAAGTCAAGTTGGAATGACTGCAGACCGGTACTACTTTGATTTCAAGTTCTTTGACTCTTTGACCATGTATTAAGAAAGATCTCAATAGTGTTATAGTGGTAAATCAAGCTCTTCTGCTTATTACGTCAAAGCCTCCATCATAATTGAGTAGGAATAAGGCTATATTTGGTGACTGAAATAGGTTAAAGAAGGCTAAATTTGGTGACTGAAGCAAGTTCCTTTTTTTTGCAATTTTTGGCGTACAATAAAAAGGAAGAACAATTTATGAACATCCATAGGTTGCTTTAATTGAGTACAAGTCTTTTAAAATAAAGTGAGGCATGTCATGCCAAACAAAATTTATAATCCATGGCCCTCATAGGATTAGATTCAAGAACTAACACTCATAGAAAAGGTTTGAGGTGTACCATGCCAAATAAAATCCCTAAGTCCATGGCCCTTATAAAACTAGTTGGTTCTTATAGAAAATTTGAGGTGTGCCATCAATTAAATTTTTCATGGCCCTCGCAAACATTGTTATTAACTTGAAAGTGTGTAGTTGCTTTAGGCGCGCTATTTTTAAATTAATTTCCTAAATTCGGGTATGCATTTCATGTGTCCCAACTCCAATTCTCAACAACGTTAAATAAAATATATCGTGGACCGCGTGTGCATTTCATGTGGCATGGTTCAAGATGTATTTTAGATAACGTTGAAACTTCCTATAATAATTAAAAGTAGCTAATAAGTTAAAATATACCATAGGTTAACACATGTATCAAAATCAAATAATAGGCAAATTATAATAGTTTAAGCGATCGTGCTAGAACCTCGAAACCCGGAAATGCCTAACACCTTCTCCCGGGTTAATAGAATTCCTTACTTAGAATTTCTGGTTCGTAGACTTCAAAAGGAAAGTCGAATTTCCTCGATTTAGGATTTACAATAAATCGTTGACTTGAGACACCAAATAAACTATCCCAAGTTGCGACTCTGAATTAAATAAATAATCTCATTTGGAATAATGTCAGTTTAATTGGAAAAACTTCCTTATACTACTTTCGGATATGTAAAAAAGGAGGTGTGACAGGTCTGGCGACTCTGCTGGGGACCCAAACCCAGAACTTTGGTTCAAGGTTTAAGAATTCAAGCTTAGAATAACTGTTATAGTTGGCTTGTTTTATCTGATTTTTACATGTTGAGCCTAATGTGCTAAATGCCGCTTTTACCGCTTTGATATTGTTTGGAATGTATATAAATTGCTAGGAAACCCTTCTCTCTCTGAGTCTTCTAAATCATCTGGGAAGTGTGCACTTCGTGTGACTTCTTTTTCTGTTAGAGTCTTATCCTAATTTTAGAACGAGGTTTAGACAAGTTGCAAAGCCGGTGAAGCTTTTGTATTCCCGGTACGTGGTCCCCCTTGGCTCGAGCTGTCCGCCGGGTAAGCCAGGTCTAGAATAATACACCCAGATTTTAAACCTAGTATAACAAAACCTCATATCGGATCCCTTGTTGGTACGTTTGTTTACATCACGTGCATCTGACTTTGGGGAGTCAACACAGGGGTTGGGTCCGTCTAGGACAGGTGTATCCAAATTAAAAAAATCATCCTAATGCATCCTGCGTGCTACTTGCGCATCTATTTATTTCGGCTTGCATGTTGACTAGCTTCTAGAATAGGGAAAGAAAATAAAAATAAATACAAAATTGAGAGGTAGGTATTTAGAAAATTTTGAAACACTTCTGAAATTCTGAAAAAAAAAAAAGAAAGGTCATTTCAAAATGAGCACAAAATCTTCAAGTGCCATGTTCCCTTGCTCCGTCAAAACTGACCGAACTACGTGGGTCTGATTCTCACTGGATGTGAGATACGTAGGCAAACCTCATCCGTTCCGACCCCAATTTTTAAAAAATCCAAAAAATATTTTCCATTATTCCTTATTTAGAAATCTTTCCTTAGAAAATTCAAAAAAAAAAAAATCAAATCAGAAGCAAAAATCCAAAAAAAAATTTTTAGAAATCTTTCTTTCGTAAATGTCATAAAAATTTGAAAATTTGAAGTCCAAAAATATTTTCGTTTTTCTTTGGAAGTACTTTTGTAAATAAAAAAATAACTCAGAAATCCATTAAAAAAATTCTTAGAAGGTCATCTTTCAAAAATTAAGAGGCAGCATCCAAAATCCAAAAATATTTTCTTTCTTCTTTAGAATAAGAGAAAATTCAAACCAAAATATTTTCCTTTTAATTTTGAAATTCCTAAAGTTCCAATCAAAAGAAAAGGAATTTTAGAAGTCTTTCTTTCAAAAATAAATGTAAAATCAAAATCAAAAATAAAAAATAAATATTTTCTTTCTTCCTTTAAAGCATTTCTTTCAAAAATTTGAGAAAAAAAAGAGTTAGTTTATTTAGTTTATTCCTATTCTTCCCGAACTACGCAAGATCTTATTCATACGGGGTCATGATACGTAGACAATCCCTATCGGGTTCGATCATAGCCACACCTCCTTTTTTTACTACACCCCTGGAAGAGTATAATAAAGGGAGTTTTTCCATTAAAGAAAAATCGAAACGGGATTATATTAATAAGAGATTCAGAGTCGCCACTTGGGAGATTTATGGTATCCTAAGTCACCGGTTAAAATTTCGAACAGAGGAAAGAGTTGACTCTGTATTATAGTCCGCGAACCAGAAATTCGGGTGAGGAATTCTGTTAACCCGGGAGTAGGTGTTAGGCATTCCCGAGTTCCATAGTTCTAGCACGGTCGCTTAACTGTTATATTCGGCTTAATTATCTGATTTTAAGAACATTTTTAACCTATGTGCATTTTAACTTTTAACCGGATTTATTCATTTTTTAAAGAAGATTTAACGTTGTCTAAAATATGTCTTTGGATCACGTCACATGAAATGTACCCGTAATCCGAAACACATTTTATTCAACGTTATAAGGATTTGGATTTGGGTCACATGAAATGCACACCCAAGTTTAGGAAGGTAATATTATTAAATTACGGGCCTAAAGCAACTACGCGTTTGCAAATTCGCGAGGGCCATGGAAATTTCACTAAATGACACGCCTCGAATTATAAGAATTAATACAAGATTCATTAAATGAGGGCCATGCAATCAAGATTTTATTTTGCATGGCACACCTTAATTCCAAAAAAAGACATTCAAACTAAAATTAGGAGGGTCGTAAACTATTTGTTTTATCTAACAGGATCGCTCCACTAGTTGGAGAATATTTAATTATTCCACATTGATGGGTAAGGACTATACTACGGTTCAAATTAAGAGACTTCATTTTAAATGAGAAAGAAGCGAATGGTTTTAAAAATAACATTTGGGCCAACGTGAAGCCCAACAACTCACAGACATAAAGTCTTCCTGAGTCAACAACTAACTTCAATCTAGGCTGGGCCCAAAGGAACCCAGCTCAAAACCAAGCAACCTCAGCAAGAGAGGAGATCTTTAGTTCGAATCCACAGACCAACACAAGAAGTTGATATTTTGCAATTCATTTCTTTTAAACTAATCAAACGAAAGGGGAACAAGGAACATTCAAAGCATTTTAAGGCGCCTATGCACACCCCTGTTATGATAGTCCAAATGAATTACTTAATGCGAAAAGATCAAGGATCCCAATTCGAATCCCTATTTAATAAAACTATATGACCTTGAACTTTTCTGAGAGAGACAAGTGCATGCATTAAAATCAGACCCATGAGCTTTCAGATTTGGCCTTAAACTCAAATTATGCTCACAATCCTTTTATTACTTGAGAATTCATGAGTGAAAATAGGCGACACCAAGATAAGATGCCACTAAAATCAACTTTGAAATATCATGGACCTCTTTTACTACTTAATGAAAAATCAGTATCTATCAAATGATTACAACTCTATTTAATTGCAATAACAAGCATGTCATGACAGTCCGAACGAGTTACACAACTAAGAGAGGTCTAACACAGCTAACACCTGTCACACCTCCTTTTGGCGCTATCGCACCCCGCGAAGGGTGTGGTAATAGAGTTTTTTTCAATTAAAGAACAATCGAAACAGGATTTATTTATTAAGAGATCCAGAGTCGCCACTTGAGAGATTTATGGTGTCCCAAGTCACTGGTTGAATCCCGAATCGAGGAAAGGTTTGACTCTATTTAACAGTCCGCGAACCAGAAATCTGGATAAGGAATTCAGTTAATCCGGGAGAAGGTGTTAGGCATTCCCGAGTTCCGTGATTCTAGCACGGTCGCTCAACTATCATATTTGGCTTAATTATCTGATTTTAATAACATGCTTTTAACTTATTTGAAAATTTTAACTTTCAACCGCTTTTGATTATTATTATTTTATAAGAATTGCAACGTCATGAAAACACATCTCAAACCACGTCACATCAATATACCCGTGGTTATTGACATATTTCGACTCCGTTGAGATTTGGATTTGAGTCACATAAATGTGCACCCGAGTTTAGGAAGGTAAAATTATTAATACGCGCCTAAAGAGACTAACGCGTTATTATTTTTGGGAAGGCCGTGAAATTCGCTAAACGGCACATCCCGAAATTTATGTATTTTAATATATACACTTTTGAGGGCCCCGCAATTTGCGTTTGATTTGGCGAGGCTCGTCTCATTTATTTTTAAAGGATGATCCTAAAGTGACTACATTTTTTTGATTTTTGTTCGTCTCTAACAATGAAAGAAGAAAAAGTCCTAATTGATTTACATGCTTGACGAGTTCGGGCCTCTTATTAGTTATTAGGTTATAATAGGTGCGAATGACAAATGCACCCCCTTTTTAAATGGCAGATTGTTTCGTGCCTTATTCGGCAAGCGAACTACTAAAGCTGAAATTTAAACATGCATACGAGATTGACAAAATATTGAAAACGAACTAACCATTCTCCAAGTTGATTTAAACTTAACATTTCTGAAATTAATTTAAACTAATATTTCTAGATGATTGAGACTCGGGAAACTAACGGCTAGGAAATGTTATCAATATGGATTCGAACATTAGCCTATATATTGCCTAATGGAATCAAACGCCGACTTATTTAAATCTACCTTGAATATAAAAGAAAACTAGAGATGAAATATAAGCAACTAATACATTAACTATTTGTTCGTTCTTCGAATTAATTAACTAACTACATTACATGTACAACTGACGACTACAGATTGCCATTTTAAACAAATAAAATTTCAGTTAATTAGGCATAAAAACTACACCATGCATTCTTATTGAGTGATAAAACTACATTTTATAAATACTTATCACATATCTATTAAACTACAGATACATCACTTAATTCATCAATCACCCTAGCATTTCATTTTACTTTTACATCTCACAGCTACATCAGAGTTGATTCGAAAGTGTACATTGTATTGGAAAAAGAAGAAGAAACAGGAGTGATCAGCAGGGCAGTAACAGTACAGCAACAGATAAAACCCAGCAGAATAAATCCCAGAAAAATAGTGGCGATTTCAAATATACCAAACAACAACACCAATACCAAAAAACCAAGTATGAAACCAGAAACACCGACAGTAGCAAACCAGTACTGATTTTTTCGACCCAAAAAAGAAGACCTCACTTTTTCAGTCTTTAACTCCCAAACACACTCTTAAAAATGATATCTTTAAACTGATTGTTTCTTGATCAAAGACCTATGCTATTCTCAAATGTGACCTCCCAAAGATGATTTTCAAAGCTTCTTTTTTTATTTCGGACTTCAAAGAAGACCTCTATTTTTTAGCTCAAAAAGAAGACCCCTATTTTCTTCGCTCTCAAAGTATTTCTTTTTTACCTTTAGGGATTCAAAAAAGGACCCCCTATTCTGTCCAAGTCTAACTCTATTTATGCTAAACTTTCTTAACTTTCCAGCTCTTAAAAATCATTATTCAAATTATTTCTACCCATGATATTCCCTTACATCCCCACTACTATGTGTCTTGTACCATTTTTAATTCGTTTGTCCCCCACTATCATTTGTCTAATTCATTTAATTAATCAAAGCATGGGTAGGTGTATTTAATCAATTCTTTTAACATTATGTCTTGTTCCCCACTCTTAATTAAACAATTTCTTATTTTAATAATATTATTGCTTAGTGGACCGAGCACTTAAATTAAAAAATTCTTCAAGTTTTTAATTTCCGTATTGCCCCTAAAATTCCTGAAATTACTATTCTAACCCCGAGCCTTCAATCTGTAACAAAATTAACAACTAACCAAAATTGGTTCCTAAAAATAACAAATCACTACAGCTATAACCAAATTCCTAATCAAATTCAACAACTAATCCCATGAACTCAGATTGAATCATACAACATCAGATCAAAGGGAATAAGCTAACCATATTGGAAACCAATCCTGGTTAACTTAGACACAAATGAATGAGCAAGAAAATCATTTAGTATATAAAAATTACTAAAGGAAATGAGCCAATAATAAATAAAATCGAAGAACAAAATAACAGAATTCAGTAAATCTTAACACGAATTGTTCCAACATTTAGTCCATATTCAAGTCAAGATTCACCAACTCACATACATCTTTCTACAAAGAACAGATATCAGAACAAGACTTCGAGGTGTTAAGTCCATAACTTATTCTACATTGTTTTCCATCTATAACTTAATACATGATTAACCAATAACAACGCAACTAGATTCCGCGAGAAGAAATTTAACTTATCGAACGAAAAACTAACAGAATAATAAGACGGAAACCTACCTGTTTAACGGTCGGATTCGAACAACAACCAGACCTCGCCGAAAAAAATGGTAACTTTGACGGACAAACTTGAATTTAACTACACGACGACTTGAAGACGAACTCAACAGATATTGAACCAAAATATTCGGATGAAGAATGGAAAATAGCAGCAACAGGAAATTACGCTGCGAACCTCGAACCTCGAATGAAGACTTCAACTCGATTTTTAATTTCTGTCCAGATTTCATCCGCGTTCTCTATTGTATTTGCGTGGTACCTGTGTGTGCGTGTGTTTTCATTGAAGATGAGGGACTAGGAGTGGTCATTCGTGGCTGGAGACGACAGTGAATGAAGTGGTCGTTCATGGCTGGGGATGACAGTGAGGTCCAGCGATAGAGCTGACTGGTTATAGTTGCTGGAGGGGATGGTCGTTCATGGAGCTTGAAGGTGGAAGATGAAGGCTAGCGGCGGCAGCTGATGGTTTGATTTCCGACGAGTTTTGAGGTGGTGAGGCGTGGTAGACAGCAGGTGGTCATTTGGTTGAAGATGGCGTCGTGTTAGGGACGAAGAAGAAGGGGTCCGTTGTTATGGTGAATGAGGTGAGGGGGCGGCAGCCATAGGTGCAAGCTGAAGGTTGGTGGCGGCGGCTCTAATGGTGCTAGGGTTTTTTTTGTCTTGTGTCTTGAAGAAGAAGATGAAGTAGGGGGGGTCTCTAGGGTTTGGGGAANGTTTTGGGTTGGATTAGAGTGTTTGGTTTGGGCTTGGGGTGAGTTGAGTTGTAATTGACCCAAATTGGGTCTTTTAATTAAGAAGACTAATTTTTTTCCTTCAAGTGCTTTCTAAAAATGCAAACCTAAATATCAAATAATCCTAAAATATTAATTGACTCTAAATAATAATTTTCACACATAATAAAATAATAAATAAAAATAAGATCACATAATTTAGACGTTAAATGCTAAAAAATGCAAAAATACATATTTTTGTGGTTTTCTATTTTTGTAAAATAACTTAATTAATCCTAAATGTAGAATTGAATCCTAGATGCAAATGTGACATATTTTTGTATTTTATATTAATTTAACAAATAAACATGCACAGACAAATACAAATAATTATCCAAAAATACCGCGAAAAATCTCAAAATTGCACACAAAGAAAAATTGTTTTATTTTGAATTTTTGGGAGTAATTCATGTGAGGCAAAAATCACGTGCTCACAACTGCCCCTCTTTGCCCGGAAACACGAAAAGTTTTCGTGCAAAGATAAGTGAGCGGATACGAGCGATTTTTTCCCGTTTGAGTACTCCGTGTAAAGCATTTTTTAAAAGATTTGACCGAACCTCTGTGTCAAAAGGTCTCCTACATATCCCTGGCTAAAAGGGAATCAGGTCAATGTAGTTCGGGAAGTTTTGATAGCTGGGACTACCATGGGACTATGATTTTGCTGCTACTGCTGTTGCATGCTGCTACCACTGCCTACCGATCTCCTTATTACACCGTGCTAAACAAAAAATAAGAAGCTAGACTAAGCTATTCTATGAATTACAAAATTTTATCTAGATCTTCAAGCTTTCTCTTGTCGCCTCGCTTTCTCGTTGACTGCTTCCTCTTTTCTTTCTTCATTTCCGACTTCACTCGTCGGCCTCTCTTGATTGCCGAACTTGGACTGTTTATTTCCTTCTTGTGGGCTTCGCATTATTTTTCTTCGAAGCTTGAACTGACCATCACTGCCTTCCTTTTAATTTCTGAATTTGGATTTATGCTGAAGATTTTTTATTGTAACCTTTCACTCTCCTGGCAGGTTACTGATTTCAAGACATAAAATGTAAAGACTGAAATATATTCTTCCGTTATATGGGCGGGCTCCTGACTTCGAAATTTTAAATTTAAAGACTGAATGTATTCTTCTCTGGTGAAAGTTTCAACAGACTGAGATTTTGATATCTTAGGAGAAAAATTCACCAGACTAAGATTTTGACGCTAGGAGATAATTCCTCAGACTAGGTCCAAATTTATGTGATCTCAGGAGAAAGATTCATCAGACTGAGATTTTGATATCTTAGGAGAAAGATTCATCAGACTAAGATTTTGACGCTAGGAGATAATTCCTCAGACTAGGTCTAAATTTATGTGATCTCAGGAGAAAGATTCATCAGACTGAGATTTTGATATCTTAGGAGAAAGATTCATCAGACTAAGATTTTGACGCTAGGAGATAATTCATCAGACTAGGTCTAAATTTATGTGATCTCAGGAGAAAGATTCATCAGACTGAGATTTTGACATCTTAAAATGTAAAGACTGAAATGTATTCCTCCGTTATACGGGCGGGCTCCCGGCTTCGAAATTTGAATTTAAAAGACTGAATGATTACCATCTTAGGAGAAAAATTCATCTGACTAAGATTTTTGACGCTAGAAGATAATTCATCAGACTAGGTCTAAATCTATGTGATCTTACTTAAGATCTTCCACTTGTTGCTTCCCACTTCTTGTTGTTTTATCTGAAAACTTCTACTGTTGCCTTGTTATTTTATCTGCAACTTTCCAACTGTTACTTCCTACTTCCTGTTATTTTGTCCAAAACTTCCCAATTGTTGCTTCCCATTTCTTACTTGAAAACTTCCAACTCTCGCCTTCCTTCTAATTTCTTACTTCCAACGGTTGCTTCCCATTTCTTGTTATCTTAGGTGAAAAATTCATCAGACTAAGATTTTTCGTCTTAGGTGAATGTTTCAACAGACTAAGATTTTTACCTTTATCTTAGGTGAAAAATTCATCAGACTAAGATTTTTCATCTCAGGTGAAAGTTTCAATAGACTAAGATTTTTACCTTTATCTTAGGTGAAAAATTCATCAGACTAAGATTTTTCATCTCAGGTGAAAGTTTCAGCCGACTATGATTTTTACCTTTATCTTAGGTGAAAAATTCATCAGACTAAGATTTTTCATCTTAGGTGAAAGTTTCAACAGACTAAGATTTTTACCTTTATCTTAGGTGAAAAATTCATCAGACAAAGAATTTTTATATTAGGTGAAAGTTTCAACAGACTAATATTTTTACCTTTATCTTAGGTGAAAAATTCATTAGAATAAGATTTTTTTATCTTAGGTGAAAGTTTCAACAGACTAAGATTTTATCTTTATCTCAGGTGAAAAATTCATCAGACTAAGATTTTACATCTCAGGTGAAAGTTTCAGCCGACTATGATTTTTACCTTTATCTTAGGTGAAAAATTCATCAGACTAAGATTTTTTATCTTAGGTGAAAGTTTCAACAGACTAAGATTTTTACCTTTATCTTAGGTGAAAAATCCATCAGATTAAGATTTTGACACCATGGCCAGACTAGCTTTGTTCCTGTTACATACAAAGAAAAATTTGTCAGTTTTAAAAAGGGTGGTCGGTTGCGACCTTCTTGCTGGGGATGATTTTCTCCCTCCTTTAACACTTTGTGTTGCCTTATTTCTTCCTCAAATGTGTAATTGACTTCAATAAAAGAAAAAGGTAACGCCTCCATTCTACAGGCGGGCTCCCGACTTTAACAATTTAACAAAAAGTAACACTTCCGTTCTACGGGCGGGCTCTCGATTTAAACAACTTAAAAACTGCACTGTGTTGCCATTGTTCCTCTTTGCAACCATTTCCTTCTTACTTGAATTATCTTTCTTCCAGAACTGTTTCCCTCAAACNCAATTTCAACAACTTAAAAACTGCACTGTGTTGCCATTGTTCCTCTTTGCAACCATTTCCTTCTTACTTGAATTATCTTTCTTCCAGAACTGTTTCCCTCAAACTCGTGTCGTCTTCCCTCGGATGTTGGGGATAACACTGCTAGGGAATTATTTCCTTACCTGCTGGGGATAAAATGTTGGGGGAATCTCCTTTCTTCCCATTCTTCTTCACTTTTGTTTTTAAACTACTTTCTTCAAATCTTCTCTCAACACTATTGGGGATAAAAATGTTATCAGCTGGGGATAACACTGTTGAGGATAGCTCTACTGGGGGAATTTTATTCCTTCGAAACTGGTGCTTTATTCTTTCGAAAGCTACTGGGGATGACATTGGCTTCTTGCTTTTCTGAACACATGTTTCATCCTTTTTGTTCTGTCCGCTAGGGATACAACTCCTTTCATTGAAACTTGTTGCTTTCTTTCTTTCCACACTGTTTGGGATGATACTGGTTCAAAGACCACTTCTCTTAAAATCGGTGTTATCTTTTCTTCCCCCAAGTGGATACCTGTCTTCCAGATAATTTTCCAAATGAAAAAAAAATTTTCTGCCCCAGTTTGATAATCTTCTTGTGGCATGCCCTTCCGCCATCAATGCCATTTCCTTTTCCTGCTTTAAATCAAAGAAAATTTGTTAGTTTAAAATGCGGTGGTTGATTGTGATGCTCCTACTGGGGATGGTTCTCCTCCTCTTTCCCTGCTCTGCGTTTCATTGTCAAAACTTGTTGGGGATGTTATTATTTGCTGGGGATGATAGATAGTTTTTTCCTTTCTTGCTTCCCCGTCCTCCTTGACGGCTCTTTATTCAGAAGCCTTTCGCCGTTGCTTTCCACTTGTATCCTGACCCCTCGCATTCCTACGACAGTGGACTCCGCTAGAGGATTTGGCATATTTTAATGATGAACCATTTTCTTTGTTCATCCTTGTCACTGGAAATACCTTTTCTGTTGGGGATATCCCACTTTCTTTTATGGCATATCTAGGGAACGTGCATTTTCCCGACCTTTGAGTCTTATTGGCTTTGGCCTTGAGGTCATTAACCTTCTTTTTTTGTTGGAGATATCCTCCTTGACACTGATCCATCCCTTTTTCAATTTCCTCTCGCTGGGGAATATCCTTCTGGATACTGACCTTGCACTTTGTTCCTCCTGACTTATGCCACTTGGGTGTACCAATCAGATCCGTCTTGCATAATTGGAAAGCCGATGGCAAATTTTGAAGTCATTTCTAACTTGTTCTGACCAAACAGACTCTACTGGGGATTTTTTTTTTTGATGAAAGGAGAAAGATAAAAAGGAACAGAATAAAAGACCAAGGAAAAAAATGACTCTCTAACAAAAGAAACTATAAAATAAAAATCTATCAAATGCGGATACCGATTCTAATGGTCATGACATGCACATATGGCCTATCCTCCGTCGTCAATCGTCTTTCAAGATTTCCATTTGGCGATTTCCTTCTTATTCTCACCCTTATTAGACTTGTAATGCCCGCAGGTTTTCACTATCAAGTCTCTCTCATTTTGTTTTTTCTCTCAGCTTTCAGTCTCCTCAAGGTGCCCGTGAAGGTTTTCACCGATAAGACTCTCTCATTTGTATTACTTTTCAGCTGGGGATTGGGGTGTTACCACTAAGACTCTCTCATATTTCTCTTCTGCGGGGATCAGAGTCTTTTCTGCTGGTAATCAGAGTGATATGTTCTGGTAAGACTCTCATTTGCCTGACTTGGCCTCTTTTGAAAACTGATCGGAAGGTCTTTCTTTGGACCGTAATGTGGGATTTCGGATAGGGTTAGAAGGAAAATGGTATTATAGGCTCAAAATAAATCAACTTGGATTTAAAATTACAACCTTCGGAACTAAACTTATTTATAATAAACACAAATTTTGCCCTAGTTTCTTGCTTGGGGATTTTTTTTTGATTTTTTGTTACACTATGACCGAGCTGTGAAGCGCCTACGTATCCTCTTTGAGGAATCAGGTCAAACGTAGTTCCCAATTGCTTGTTGTTTTAATTTTCCTTTTCAATTATTATTTTTTCTTTTTCTTTTTCTTTTCTTTATCTCTTTTTTGTTGTTTTCTTTTTCTTTTTCTTTCTCCTTTTCTTTTCTTATCTTTCATGTTTGTGTTTCTAGTCTTTGCAACTGATTCCGAAGGAGGGGTATGAAAGAAAATAAATAAGGCTCAAAGGGTTAACGAAGGAAAAAATGTTTGGATAGAAGAATAAAATGCCTTCGTCATTCCAATCTTCAAAACATGCCAAGTGCAATCAATAGCCCTATCTTTAAAGCACTGTTTGAGCAACACTCTCTTTTTATTACCACGAACGACCCCCATGTCAGCATGACCAACTTGCCTTTAACGGTTTTCTTTTTACTTGCCCCAGTTTCGCAGGACTCGGGTTTCAAATTATCTAAAACTGTTCTTATTTCCTTTAAATGCCCCGATCATCTTTCAATTGTTTTGTGATTAACTTTTAAGTATAGGCCAAAATTATGCGCGCATGCCATGTCACTAGAGTTGACAGAAAAGAACTATAAAGAGAAAAGATTTAAACCTTAAAAAATGACTAGAAATAACGGGAGACCGAGAATTGCATTAGACAGACATAAGACCGAGAATTGCATTACACAATAACGGGGTGAGGGAGAATTGCATTGTACAACAAAACAAGCACCATAAACTGGAGTACAGCCTTCAGAACAAACCTAGACAACACTAATGAGACACTACGATCAAAAGAAAAATAAAAGGATAAAAAGGTTTGAGCTACAAGACAATATCCGGATTACAACCTTGAAATAACCCGGACAAACCAAAAATGACAACAAAATAAGCTACCAAGATTCCTTCTTACATGACTCTCCAATTGATAAGCTTGACATTTAGCCACAAATCTGATTATCAAATTTAGCTGAGCCTTCTCCAATTTAAACATCATTATCTTCAGTTAGCAGGTTCCCGAGAGGCTTCTCATATAACAGGTCATTAGGATTCATCCCTACAAAGTGTGCATCCTGATGTGCAGGTACAGGATTCTGCGCGATATTCTGGGTGTCACTCTCTTGGATCTCGATCAGGTGCTCCTGGACCTTGTGTTTTCGGCTCACCACAAACCAACCACCTCAATTTTCAAAGCAAAACATGTTAGAATGGACTCAGTTGGTCCTCATTATTAACGTTTTTTTTTTCTTTTTTTTTTCTTTTTTTTTTCCTTTCATTTTTCATTTCTTTTTGCTATTTTGGTTGTGGTCGAATGTTATGGAGATTGCCTACGTATCATGACCCCACATGAATCAGACCTTTCGTAGTTCGGGCAAATACACGGCAAACAACTATAAAATATTTTTTGGAATTTTTAGCTTTTCATAATAAAACAAACTTTGATTTTAAAAGAAAGGTTCAAAAACTGATCAAACTAACAGACTTTGACGAAAAGACGACCTACAGACTCGAAAATCAAACATCACACATACTCTAATCAAAAGAACTACAAATTCAAAAACAAACTAACAGATTCCTTCCCCTATATGCCAATTTTAACCAAATGGCTATTTTTTGCAGACGTGGCCCCTTCTCAATTTCACATGAATTTTGAGGCCGGGTCACAAACTTCTCCGTTATTTTACGAAAACAACCTTTCGACAATTGGAAGATACACTAAGGCTATCTCGGCAAGAGCGGTTTAAGACATCACCAAAGCTGGCTCGACTTATTTTGACCAAAAATCCACATGGTATTCACTTGCTCACCGACTCTTTTTCTTGTTTTTCAAATTAAAATAAAAGATTAGATTTTGCAAACACAGCCTTTCAGCACCTCGGGGACGAAGATTTTAAGGCTGCGTTAGCTAACCGGCCAAAATCCTAAAACAATGATTAAAGGTGGCTGTTAATGCAAAGTCAGCCTTTCGGCGTCCATTTTGGGAACATTTGGCTATTCATTCAAAAAAAACGACATCACCCAACTTGTTCATGATGCAAATTAAAAATTTTGACATTTTGGCTATTTTTGTAAAGGAAAGATTGGACCCGATGAGGGTTGCCTACGTCTCCCACACCCTCTGAGATCAAACCAGCGTAGTTCTGCAATAGGACTGAATTTAAAAACAAGACTCTTTTCTTTTGTTTTTTTTTAAAATAAAATATAAAAAACATTCCTCTTTTTTTTTTCCCAAAATTTCGGAAGAGTTTCGACATTACTTAGGCATTGGTTTTTTTTTTATTATTTTTTTATTTTTTTTAAATAAGTAGTTATCTCTACACTGCTATTTTTCTCTACATCCGACTTTTTTTTTTCCATTTTCCAATATTTTCGATTTTCATAAGCCGGTCAACATGCAAGTCTGAAACAAATAAATGCATAAAACAAACAGGATGCAGCAGGGTGGACTTTTTTTTATTTCAGGTTACCTGTCTTAGACGAAACCAACCCCTGTGTTGACTCCCCTAAGTCAAATGCAACATGATGCAAATAAGCGTTCCTACTAGGGATCCGGCATGAAGTCACGTTATTCTAAGTTCAAAACCTGGGTATGTGTTCTAGACTGTGTACCCGAGCGTACAACTCGAGTCGAGGAGGGGGCAACGTACAGGGAACCAAAAGGCCATCCGACTTAGTAACTTGTCCAACCTCTTTCTTATTTCAGGGTATTGACACTAACAGAATAGGGAGTCTCAACCAGTAAGCACATCCCCGGAGGTGAGGAGAGAAGGGTTTCGGCACAGTTTATATATACAGTTCAAATAATGTCAAAGCGGTAAAAAGCACATTTTGCACATTAGGCATGGAACATGAAATAAAATCAGATCAACAAAACCAAATACAACAATATATCGAAGCTCGAATTCTGAACCCTGAACTGAAGTTCTGGGTCAAAATTTCCTCAGCAGAGTCGCCAGAGCTATCACACCTCCTTTTGGCGCTACGGCACCTCGCGAAGGGCGTGGTAAAGGAGTTTTTTCCAATTAAAGGACAATCGAAACAGGATTCTTTTATTAAGAGATTCAGAGTCGCCACTTGAGAGATTTATGGTGTCCCAAGTCACCGGTTGAATCCCGAATCGAGGAAAGGTTTGACACTATTTAATAGTCTGCGAACCAGAAATCTGGATAAGGAATTCTGTTAACCTGGGAGAAGGTGTTAGGCATTCCCGAGTTCCGTGGTTCTAGCACGGTTGCTCAACTGTCATATTTGGCTTAATTATCTCATTTTAAAAACATGCTTTTAACTTATTTGCAAATTTTAACTTTCAACCACTTGTGATTATTATTATTTTATAAGAATTGCAACGTCGTGAAAATACATCTCAAACCACGTCACATCAATGTACCCGCAGTTATTGACATATTTCGACTCCGTTGGGATTTGGATTTGGGTCACATAAATGTGAACCCGAGTTTAGGAAGGTGAAATTATTAATAAGCGACTAACGTGTTATTATATTTGGGAAGGCCGTGAAATTCGCTAAACGGCACATCCCCAAATCTAAGTACTTTAATATATACACTTTTGAGGGCCCCGCAATTTGCGTTTTATTTGGCGAGGCTCGTCTCATTTATTTTTAAAGGACGATCCTTAAGTGACTACATTTTTTCTATTTTTGTTCGTCTCTAACAATGAAAGAAGAAAAAGTCCAAATTGATTTACATGCTTGACGAGCTCGGGCCTCTTATTAGTTATTATGTTATAATAGGTGCGAACGACAAATGCACCCCCTTTTTAAATGGCAGATTGTTTTGTGCCTTATTAGGCAAGCGAACTACTAAGGCTGAAATTTAAACGTGCATACGAGATTGACAAAATATTGAAAACGAACTAACCATTCTCCAAGTTTATTTAAACTTAACATTTCTGAAATTAATTTAAACTAACATTTCTAGATGATTGAGACTCAGGGAACTAAAGGCTAGGAAATGTTATCAACATGGATTCGAACATTAGCCTATATATTGCCTAATGGAATCAAACGCCGGCTTATTTAAATCTACCTTGAATATAAAAGAAAACTAGAGTTGAAATATAAGCAACTAATCCATTAACTATTTTTTCGTTCTTCGAATTAATTAACTAACTACATTACATGTACAACTGACGACTACATATTGTGATTTTAAACAAATAAAATTTCAGTTAATTAGGCATAAAAACTACACCATGCATTCTTATTGAGTCATAAAACTAGATTTTACAAATACTTATCACATATCTATTAAACTACAGATACAACACATAATTCATCAATCACCCTATCATTTCATTTCACTTTTACATCTCACAGCTAGATTAGTGTTGATTCGAAAGTGTACCTGGTATTGGAAAAAAAAGAAGAAACAGGAGTGATCAGTAATGCAGTAATAGTACAGCAATAGATGAAACCCAGCAGAATAAATCCCAGAAAAACAGTGGCGATTTCAAATATACCAAACAGCAACACATATACCAATAAACCAAGTATGAAACCAGAAACACCGACAGTAGCATACCAGTACTGATTTTTTCGACCCAAAAAAGAAGACCTTACTTTTTCAGTCTTTAACTCCCAAACACACTCTTAAAAATGATATCTTTAAACTGATTGTTTCTTGATCAAAGACCTATGCTATTCTCAAATGTGACCTCCCAAAGATGATTTTCAAAGCTTTTTTTTTTTCGGACTCCAAAGAAGACCTCTCTTTTTTAGCTAAAAAAGAAGACCCCTATTTTCTTCGCTCTCAAAGTATTTCTTTTTTACCTTCAGGGATTCAAAAAAGGACCCCTTATTCTGTCAAAGTCTAACTCTATGTATGCTAAACTGTCTTAACTTTCCAGCTCATAAAAATTATTATTCAAATCATTTCTACCCATGATATTCCCGTACAGCCTCACTACTATGTGTATTGTACCATTTTTAATTCGTTTCTCCCCCACTACAATTTGTCTAATTCATTTAATTAATTCAAAGCATGGGTAGGTGTATTTAATCAATTCTTTTAACATCATTATGTCTTGTTCCCCACTCTTTATTAAACAATTCCTTATTTTAATATTATTATTGCTTAGTGGATCGAGCACTTAAATTAAATAATTCTTCAAGTTTTCAATTCCCGTATTGCCCCTAAAATTACTGAAATTACTATTCTACCTCCGAGCCTTCAATCTGTAACAAAATTAACAACTAACCAAAATTGGTTCCTAAAAACAACAAATCACAACAGCTATAACCAAATTCCTAATCAAATTCAACAGCTAATCCCATGAACTCAGATTGAATCATACAACATCAGATCAAAGGGAATAAGCTAACCATATTGGGAACCAATCCTGGTTAACTTAGACACAAATGAATGAGCAAGAAAATCATTTAGTATATAAAAATTACGAAAGGAAATGAGCCAATAACAAATAAAATCGAAGAACAAAATAACAGAATTCAGTAAATCTTAACAGGAATTGTTCCAACATTTAGTCCACATTCAAGTCAAGATTCACCAACTCACATACATCTTTCTACAACTAACAGATATCAGAACAAGACTTCGAGGTGTTAAGTCCATAACTTATTCTACATTATTTCCCATCTATAACTTAATACATGCTTAGCCAATAACAACCCAACTAGATTCCGCGAGAAGAAAGTTAACTTATCGAACGAAAAACAAATAGAATAATAAGACGGAAACCTACCTATTTAACGGTCGGATTCGAACAACAACCAGACCTCGCCGAAAAAAATGGTAACTTCGATGGACAAACTTGAACTTAACTACAAGACGACTTGAAGACGAACTCAACAGATATTGAACCAAAATATTCGGACGAAGAATGGAAAATAGCAGCAACAGGAAATTACACTGCGAACCTCGAACCTCGAATGAAGACTTCAACTTGATTTTTAATTTTTGTCCAGATTTCGTCTGTGTTCTCTACTGTATTTGCGTGATACCTGTGTCTGCGTATGTGTTGATGGGAGATGAGGGACTAGGAGGGGTCATTCGTGACTAGAGACGACAGTGAACGAAGTAGTTGTTCATGGCTGGGGATGACAGTGAGGTCCAGTGATAGAGCTGACTGGTTATGGCTGCTGGAGGGGATGGTCGTTCATGGAGCTTGAAGGTGGAAGATGAAGGCTAGCGGCGGCAGCTGGTGGTTTGATTTCTGGCGAGTTTTGAGGTGGTGAGGCGTGGTAGACAGCTGATGGTCATTTGGTTGAAGATGGCATCTTGTTCGGGACGAAGAAGAAGGGTTCGCTGTTATGGTGAATGAGGTGAGGGGGCGGAAGCCATAGGTGCAAGCTGAAGGTTTGTGGCGGCGGCTCTAATGGTGCTAGGGTTTTCTTTTTTTGTTATCTTGTGTCTTGAAGAAGAAGATGAAGTAGGGGGGGTCTTTAGGGTTTGGGGAAATAAAACATGAAAAAGAAAAAAAAAAGAAAAGGGGGGGTTTGGTTATGTGCTGGGGCGGGTCGGGTCGACCCGGTGAGTTTTGGGTTGGATTAGAGTGGTTGGTTTGGGCTTGGGGTGAGTTGAGTTGTAATTGGCCCAAATTGGGTCTTTTAATTAAGAAGACTAATTTTTTTTCTTCAAGTGCTTTCTAAAAATGCAAACCTAAATATCAAATAATCCTAAAATATTAATTTACTCTAAATAATAATTGTCACACATAATAAAATAACAAATTAAAATAAAATCACATAATTTGGACGTTAAATGCTAAAAAATGTAAAAGTACATATTTTTGTGATTTTCCATTTTTGTAAAACAAACTTAATTACTCCTAAATATATAATTGAATCCTAGATGCAAATGTGACATATTTTTATATTTTATATTAATTTAACAAATAAACATGCACAGATAAATACAAATAATTATCCAAAAATGCTGCGAAAAATCTCAAAATTGCACACAAAGAAAAATTATTTTATTTTGAATTTTTGGGAGTAATTTATGTGAGGCAAAAAATCACGTGCTCATAACACCATTTAACATGAGGGAATGTAGAATAGAACCGTTTAACACCAGTTAACCTGCGATTTCTTAAGAGATTTAGCACCTACTGCATGGGTGAATACAATACACAGTTCAATTACAAATTTCACAACACTACCTAAATCTTCATAGTACTTCATTAAGTCAAACACCTTAGATAACTAGTATTGCTTGTAAAGAAAACACAGTAAAAATGGAAAGAAAAAGGAAAAGAAACAATCACGAGATCTGCATTCCTTCTTCACAATATGTTATTCCTGGAGTTCAATTCACAACTAAGGGGTTACAAGATAATGTACCTGGATTTCAAAACAAAAGCAGAAATGGATAGTTTAGCAGTAGGATTAACCACAGCAACAAAATCAGCCCAGCAATAACCAAGGAAAACCAGCTTTGAGCCAAATTCAAACCAGCAGAAGGATCAAATGATATTCAGTAATCAAAATGTAGCAAAAACTTGAACCAAACACTTGAACACCAAAAATTTCAAATCATTTTTCACCTCTGATTATTCAGGAATTGTTTTAGAAATGAAAGCCTCATGAATCTTAGAAATTTTTTAATGGAATAGTAAAATTCTGTATTTTTTCCAGCCGTCTATATTTTCTGTATTTTTAGCTCTTCCAACATTTGAAAGTATTCCTTGAAAATCAAGTTTAGGATGCCTTTATAAGTAAGGGACTAGGCCAGATCTTCAGATTTTATTTTGCACTCTACCCATCTCTTTAATATTATTTTTAGCTGAAAAAATTCTTCAATTATTGACTTGTTACCCAAGCTAACCTACTACCCCTCAAGCCCCTGAATATTACTCTCAGCAAATTACCTGGGTCAAGTTGACCAAAGCATTGAATCCCAACCCCGTGCCTATCAATCCTGGTTTAATCCCCCCTCCTGGACTTTGATTTCCCCCAGCCCAATTCACAATCAGAGATTCCCAAAAGCCACAATTTAAAAACTAATCAAAGTTTTCTCCAAAGGGAGACCCGGAACCCTTAATATGTAGTCAAAATAAAAAAAGAAGAAGGTAAATGAACTAACAACAGCAGGAAATTAACTAATCTATAAACTAGGCGACTAACTAGATCAATGATCATGCTAATTAATCAAAAGAAACTAACAAATCAAGTAGGACAGTCTAGAAAAATGAAGAAAAAGAAGAAAAAAAAAACAACGGAGACCAAATGGACAAGTCCCAAACTCGACCAAAAGTTTGGTGAAATTTCAAAGAAGGAAAAGAAGAAGAAAGAAGATAGACAACAAATAAAAAATGGAACTAGAAATAGACCCAAAAAGAGATGGAACTCACCGGCTAAACTCGAACTTGAGACCTGATACTCCAACTTTATCCCTAAATAATGTTAGTCACTTTTTCTTTGTAAAAAACAAATGCACAACACTATTTTGTGACAAAACCGGTTCTAAAACTCATGAGGGCTGGAACCATCATCATGCACGCACATGTTTAGATTTGGCTCCCAGAACCTGGATTTGTGATTTAAGATTCGAGGAGTTTAAAGAGGATTTTAAGGAAATAAATGGTGGATTTAGTATGAGGGGGTCTTGATAATTTCGTGGTATTAATTTGGAAGGGATTGGAGGTGGCGCCGCCATCGGAGAAAGTGGGCGGCGCTAGGGTTTGGAGTTTGTGATCTAAAATTCGAAGAATTCTAGCTGGATTTGAGGTATAAGAAGTGGATATTTTGGAAGAAGGGATTAAGGGGAGTTTGTGGTGTGAAAAATGGGCGTTATTGGCCGCCGACCGTCTCCGTAAGCGATTTTCGATGGGCGGGGTAGGACGACATTACACTGGTCTTCAAAGGGGTGTATGTAAGACACAGTTTGGGGGGTAGGCAATTTCTGACATATATATATTAAAGACCCGCCCAGTTCCCATCCGTTGGATGAAGGAAATCAAGGGTTGTGATTAGGCTCGAAGAAACGGGGTCGTTTGGTGGGGTGTGGAGGCTGGACCAGGTAAGAAGTGTATTTGGGCTGGGTTTACACGGGTTTGAGGAACAAATAATTTGGGCTTGGTGGTCTTCAATTAATTCTAGCCCAACTGATTCTCTACTTCTTTTTATTTTCTTTTCTTTTTCATTTCTTCCTCTTTATTTTTTAATTTTTTTTAATTTAAAACTAAAAATAAACCTAAATTAATTCTTAATCTAAGTTATTTAATCAAATTAAACTAATTAACTCTAGGTAATAATTAACACAGCCAAGTAAATACCAGATTGAAAGAAAACTAGCAAAGTTCAAAATTAAAATTAAAAAGTGCAAAAATAACTATTTTTCTGTGATTTTTTCAATTCTTATAAAATAACTATTTTACTACTTAATTCAAAAATGCAAAGTTAAATCCTAAACGCAAATGCAATATATTTTGTATTTTTCATTAATTAAAAAAAAAATAAACAAGCATAGACAAATGTAAACAATTAACAGAAAATGCCACAAAAATCCATAAAATTGCAAACACTGAAAGAAATTATTTTGTTTTGAATTTACGAGAGTAATTCATATAGGGCAAAAATTATGTGCTCACAGCTTACCCTCTTTGCTCGGAAACATGTAGCGTTTTCGTGCAAAGATAAGTGAGCGAATACGAGTGCTTTTTGCCCGTTTGAATACTCCGTGGGAAGTATTTTGAAAGATTTGAGGTTTCCTACATATCCTTGGCTAAAAAGGAATCAGGTCAGTGTAGTTCATGAATGTTTGGTAGTTGGGACTACCGTGAAGCTGTGATTTCACTGTTGCTTGCTGCTACTGCTTACTGAACCCCTTATTACATCATGTAAAAAATAAAAAGAAGCTAGACTAAACTATGGTCTATGAATTACAAAACCTATCTATCTCTTCAAACTTGATCTTGCAGCTTTTGTTGCCATGCTGACTTATATTCTCCTAGTGAAATTCCTCTGTTGTCGACTTGAATTGTAATCTGAGACGTTTTCCTTTTCATCAGGTGGATGCCTGACTACCAACTTGAACTACACTTTGAGATGCTTTCCCTTTCTCCGGGTGGACGCCTGACTACCGAACTGTATTTTGAGATGTTGCCCTTTTCTCCAAGTGGACGCCTGACTATCAAACTGTATTTTGAGATGTTGCCCCTTTTTCCAGGTGGGCACCTGACTGCTGAACTCGAAATGTATTCACATGCTCTCCAGGCGGGCTCCTGAATACTGAACTCGAAATGTAGTCCTATGCTCTCCAGGCGGGCTCCTGACTGCTGAACTTGAATAATATTCCCATGCTCTCCTGGCGGGCTCCTGACTGCTAAACGTAAAATGCATTCCCATGCTCTCAAGGCGGGCTCCTGACTGCTAAACTTGAATTATATTCCCATGCTCTCTAGGCGGGCTCATGATTGCTAAACTTGAATGTATTCACATGCTCTCCAGGCGGGCTCCTAATTGCTAAACTTGAAATGCATTCCCATGCTTTCTAGGCGGGCTCCTGATTGCTGAACTTGAAATGTATTTCCATGCTCTCCAGGCAGGCTCCTGATTGCTAAACTTGAATGTATTAACATGCTTTCCAGGCGGGCTCCTAATATCTGAACTTGAAATGTATTCCCATGCTCTCCAGACGGGCTCCTGATTGCTGACTTGAAATGTATTCCCTTATCTCCAGGTGGGCTCCTGGCTGCTTACTTGTAATGTATTCCTTGCTCTCCAAGCAGGCTCCTAGCTGCTGATTTGAAATGTATTCCCTGTCCTCCAGTTGGACTCCTGACTGCTAAACTTGAAATGTATTCCTTGCTCTCCAGGCGGGATCCTAACTGCTAAACTTGAATGTATTCCCTGCTCTCCAGGTGGGATCCTGACTGCTGACTTGAAATGTATTCCTTGCTCTCCGGGCTGGCTCCTGACTGCTGACTTGAAATGCATTCCCTGCTCTCCAGGCAGGATCCTGACTGCTAAACTTGAATGTATTCTCTGCTCTCCAGGCGGGCCCCTGACTGCTGACTTGAAATGTATTCCCTGCTCTCCAAGCGGGCTCCTGACTGCTGAGTTAAATATATTCTCTGCTCTCCAGGCGGGCTCCTGACTACTAACTTGAAATATATTCCCTGCTTTACAGGCGTGCTCCTGACTGCTAAACTTGAATTGTACTCCTTGCTCTCCAAGCAGGTACCTGATTCCAACAATATTAGACAAAACAAAGGAAATTTTCTGCCCCAGTTTGGTAGCTGGGCACATAGTTAAGTGTTTAACTGAATCATTCTACCAACTATTATTAAGAATTTGAAAGCTAAGTCCTGTTATCCATTGAGGACCTGACAATTCTTAATTAAACGACAATTATAGATCTAAGTTGTATCTTCTAAAGGTATTGCTTCCGCTAAATCATGTTATCTAAGATGTTCTTATACTACATCCTATTATCCAGGAAGGTCCTTTAAACCAAAGTCAAGTCTTATCTTAAATGTGACAATTTTAGGGCTGCATTATACTACCCTACAATAGAATTTACAGTTCCTCTTGTTATCTAATGGAAATCTTAAAACTAGGTCCCATTATTCAGGGAGGGTCCTGAAAACTCCTAATTGAATCCTATCATACACATGCAAACTTTGAAGCCAACTTATATTTCTTATGCTAAACTATGCTATTCCTGATTGTTTTGAAATTTAACTAAGCCACATTTTCCAGGAGGGTCCTGAGAGTTTACGGTCAAACCTCTTTTGGTGCTTGCTCTTCCCTTACGGAGAGTTCCTCCGAGACAAACTAAATTTTTTGCCCCCGTTTCAATGAAAGAAAAATCTTGTTAGTTTAAAATGGTGGTTTGTTGATGGCATTCTTGCTGAAGATGTCTCCGCTGTCGTGTTTTGCTTTTACCTGCTTCCCCGAACTGGCCTTGAAACGCTTGACTTTCTGACTGACTTTCAAACCCCATGACCTTTGACGACCCGAGTGCTCTATACCCATACTGTTTTTTTACACCTCTGACCCCTTTATCTGAAATTTTGCATCTCCCATGACATTACCAAATCATTACACCGACGAAACTTTTGGTGATTCCTTGTATCACACTTTACATCATGCTATCTTTGGTATGTTCTGGCCAGACTGTGCTTTGCAATTTTGGAAGCTAGTAGTGAGCTTTGAAATCCTTTCTTATTTGCTTTGAACAATACTGACATTGAAACATCTTAGAGACACAAACCTCGAAAGAAATGAAATGCAATGACCTTGAGTTTTAAGGACAAAGAAAATCCAAAACTGGACGACTTGCTAAAAAGGGAAAAGGAAAAGAGACTTATCTGAGTGGAACATCTAGTACCATTGATCATAACATGAATTTCGAGCTAATCGGCCCAATTCGTCAAACCAATCAACTTTCAGTTGCCATACTTTGTTGCCCCAGAATTCCATAACCTAATTTCTTCATCCAAATCGTAACCTTGTTCATCATGCAGTGTCTTAAATGGTTTTCACCCACAGACCTCTCCTATTTGTTCACATCTCAACTCACTTTCGCCTTAAGGTGCCCGTGAAGGTTTTCATCGATAAAACTCTCTCATTTATGATTTCCCTCAACTCACTTTCACCTTAAGGTGCCCGTGAGGGTTTTCATTAATAAGACATCTCTCATTTCTATTTCTCTCAACTCCCGACGCCTTACGGTGCCTATGAGGGCTTTCACCAGTAAAACTCTCATTTTACATTACTTTCCTGCTTGGACCGGAGTGTTGCCCCTGATATGAATCACCTCTTCTTGCTTGATTTGGCATTTCTTGAAGACTGATCAGAAGGTCTTTCTTTGAACCGTAATGTGGGCTTTTGGATAGGGTTAGAAAGAAAGGGTATTAAAGGCTTAAAACAATTCAAATAGGTTTAAAATTACAACTTTTGGAATAAGATTTCTTACAACAACCGTAACTTCTACCCAGTTTCTTGCTTGGGGACTTTTGGATCTTTATTTTTATGGGACCGACCCGTGAGGCTGCCTACGTATCCTTAAAAGGAATCTGGTCGAACGTAGTTCATGTCATAGAAATTATTTTATTGTTGTGATTTTTCTTCTTTTTTTCCTCTTTCTCTTTTTTTTTCTTTTTTCCTTTTCTCTTTTTGTTGTTTTGTTGTTTTTTCTTTTTCTCTTTCTTCTCTCTTTCTTTTTTTTTTCTTTTTCCTTTTCTTCTTCTTTTCTTTTCTCTCTTTTCATTCTTTTTCATTTCTCTTTTTCTTTACTTATGTTTTGCGCTTGTGTTTCTGATCTTTTCTACTAATTCCAAAAGAGGGGTATGGAAGGAAATAAACAAGGCTCAAAGGGGTCACAAAGGGTAAAATATTTAGATAGCAGAACAAAATGCCTTTGTCATTCCAATCTTTAAAAAATGCCAAGTACAAACACAATTAAACCAAAGAAATCATACACAATATCTTTTGACCGCATCGGAATTGATAGCCACTTCTACACATTTGCCTTCTATATCTATTAAAAACAACGCACCATTGGACAACACTCTCACTCTCATTACCAGAACGGCCCTGTCAATTTAGGGCGAACTTGCCTTTCGCCTCAGCTTGATGTGGAAGGATACGTCTCACACTTGCCTTTCGCCTCAGCTTGATGTGGAAGGATACGTCTCACACTTGCTGATCCACTTCGAACTTTCGTGGACGCACCTTCTTATTATATGCTCTTGCCATTCACTGTTGATACAAATGGCCATGCCACACTGCTGCCAATCCTTTCTCATCGATCAAACTCAATTGTTCTAGGCGGGTTTCGACCCATTCATCATCATCAATCTGTGCTTCATCATCACACTCCATTTTGTATTCTCAGAATTAAATTGGCTTTTAAAACTCGGCCGAAGACTCCTCATGCATGTCATGTCATTGAAACCAACATAAAAGAATTGTACAGAAACTATCAGGATTAATGGAAAAATGGAAATTGCATTTCATTGAAGACAAGGGATAACGGGGTTTGTTCATCAAATAAGTGAAAAGTAAAATTCCAGGTCACAACCCTGGAATGAACAAAATAGAAAGAAAAACAAAGAAAACTACCGAGACTCCCTCCGAGCAGGGAGAGGAGCGGCTTCCCAATTGCTAAGCTTCACATTCGGCCTGACAAAATGCACCTCTTCATCACCAGAACCTTCCCTAATTTCTACCGTCTTCACTTCGTCAAACAGACTTTGGACCCTCTTAAATCAACTACCCATTAAAGACAACCACAGGCTTTGGAACTACTGACACCGGACGCTTCACTGCCCCTGACTTGACAAAAGTCCTGAAGAGGTGTGGGATATTCCTAGAGAGTGGCCATGCTTTCTTTTACAACTTTATAGCCTTCTTCACATCATCCCCTGTATTCTTGAACCCCAAACCAAATATACCCAGATTTTTACATAGAGATACGGTCTTCACAATACCTTGCAAAGATGAACCCAAACCTTTACGCGGCACAAAACCATACTTCAACATCTCATTAGCTACCATGCAGATTGAAGGAGATAGCCTCAGCCTTGGAATGTATTTTCCTTCAGGAACCTTTTGGACCGACATCATTTCAGAAGTTTGAAAAGCCAAAGGTCCTTTATCATCTCCGGCCTCAATAAATGGAGCAGATGGATCTCCATAAAGGGATAAATCCTCCTGCCCACGCACAACTATCTCTTGTTTGTCCCACTAAAATTTCACCATTTGATGTAGCGGCGATGGCACTGCCTTAGCCGCTTGTATCCAAGGCCTACCCAATAACAAATTATACGGGGAGACCACATCTAGCACATGAAATTCCACACTGAAACCAACTGGCCCTATCACTAATTCAAGCGTTATATCTCTGGTGGAACCTTTTCCGTCCCATCAAGACCTCGGACACCTACACTGCTTATGTGGATTATTTCGGTGCCGATCTTTAACTTTTGCAAAGTGGACAGAGGGAAAATATGTGCACTAGATCCATTATCAACCAGCACCCTGGTGACGAAATAATTTTCGCACGTCACTGTGATACAAAGAGATCGATTGTGTTCCGTACCCTCTATGGGAAGCTCATCGTCCGCAAACGTGGTCCTATTTGCTTCAAAAATCCTGCTAGCAATCTTTTCTAATTGATTTACTATAATCTTATCAGGAACATGTACCTCTTTCAAAATCTTCATTATGGCCCCACGGTGTTCATCCGAATGTGCCAACAAAGATAACAGAGAAATATTAGCTGGAGTTTTCCTTAATTGTTAAACAATAGAATAGTCTCGCACTTTCATATTTCTCAAGAACTCTTCGACCTCCTCCTCGATCACCGGTTTCTTCACTGGCATTTGGCTACCCTTGAAGAGCTTGGCCTTCCTTAATTCTTTGTAGGTAAGACATCCTCCGAAATGTGTCAGTCCTCCGATCTCAACAATTTTTCCCCCCCTTCTTTTCCCTTGTGTGTCATAATGGCTCTTTTGTAGTTCCACGGGATATCCTTTTTCTCAACGGCTGGCAACTGAGTCGCTGATTTAATAGCAACAGAGTTAATGGTAGACCCTTTCACAACTACAACAAGCTTGCTTGGCATCCCTAGTACTGTCAACTTTAGCTTTTTCCGACTTACCCCGACACCTTTCGAAGACCCTTTTGCAAACATCACACATTTTATAGATACTTCATCTTGCTCCATAACCTTAGTGGGTTTTTTAATTTCTATGGGAGGCCTGAAATGAGTTGCGCAACAGTGTGGATCCGAGGTCTTGAAAGTTGGTTTTGTACCATAGTATTGGGCATCAGGAACTTTGAACAAGGTTTCACTAGAAGATAGAGGGATGTTGGCATGGGGAGGAGCTGCAAAAATGGGAGTAGTTAATGACATGCTTGTATTGGCGGGTGGAGCATGAAAAGGCTAGGATAAGATGCTAGGGTAGTTGTGGCAAGGGGTAAAGCCTGGGGCATGTTGGGAGGAGAGTCCAACTGCATTGGGAATCTGGGATTGTGATGGTAGTGGGACGACAGCAAGACTTTCGATGTAGTTGGTGGGCAATGAAGGTAGAGGGTGCCCACTAATCCAAGCCTGGTACATCTCCGTTATCTGTAGTTTCAACCTTTGGGCCTCTTCTTTCAACTCAAATTCTGATTCGACAACACCTATGTTCGATCCCTCGCTAATCATGGCTATCTTGCTATTTGACCTAGCGTGCATGGATGAGTCACCCGAACTATATAAACTAACCATATGTTTGAACTCAATACATCAACAACAATTTTGTCAGTGGTTAGGGCTTTAACAGATTGGTAACCGCACATTTTGGGGCATGAATTCACCAAAGCAGTTAACCTTTTCTATTATGCATTTGATCAGTTGCATGCGTCATCCAGGTCTTCCTTATTTCTATTTGCATCTTTCATTTCTTTCTCTTTTCTCTTCCTTATTTTTCTTTTCTCATTCTTGCCTTTGCTTTCTCTTCGTTTTTATCCTCTCATTCTTCCCTCTCCTTCTGCCATTGTTTCTTTCTCTCGGTTTCTTATTTTCTCTCTTTTTCTTTGCTTTTCCTTTCTTGTTTTTCCTTCTTTTTTTTTCTTATTTGGTTACGGTCAAATCCTAAAGAGATTGCCTACGTATCATGACCCTGCATGAATCAGACCAAGCGTAGTTCTTGGGGATATAAATTAAAAATAAGTAACAAAATATTTTGGGATTTTTAATTTTTCATAAAAAGCAAATACTTTGATTGCAATGACTTAGAAACTTGCAGACTCAAAAGAAACTAACAGAGTCTGAAAAGATGGAAATACATACTCCAACAAGAACTAACAAACTCAAAACAAACTTCATCCTCAAGAAAGTACAGACTCAAACAAAAATTACAAATACATTAATGCCTCGAAAACTCCTGGGGCCTGCGGGGCATTATTCGGGCTTGCCGCGGGCCTATGTGCAAGATCCCTTTGGAGCCTTTCCAAATCACTCATGATTTGTCAGACAAATGTCATCACCGCTGCAATAAAAGTAGTGCGGGTCATGTCTTCACATGTTTGGCACTTCATAACAATATAATCGGCAATAGCTATGACCCTCTCTCGGATCCTACCCTTTTCCTGGAGCAGACGCCCCACCTGCTGATTATGGGCTTCTAACACTTGAATGTCATGGAAATGTTGGTTTTGAAATTGTTTCACTTCTTCTTCCATCTGAGCCATCAATTAATAACAGTGTTCCTATCAGCTTTAAATTTCTTGTCCTTCTTGGCTGCCTCATTCTCGAGGGTGGTTACTTTCTCTTTAGGCTGGTGATTTTCCCTTCGTAGTTACTTTTTATTTGTTGCACAAACCTTGCCCGTTCTTTCGCCTTCTTTACCCATTGTGCCTGGACTTTCGCTAAACTGGCCTCAGACTTTTCCAGGTCATCCTGACAATCAACGACTTTCTTTTTTAGACTACTTATAAGCTTTTCATCCGCCCGGCTTCTTTCCGGGTTTCTAGCAGCTATTTTCATCCTCCGGATTTGATCCTTGAGGGCTTTATTTTCCTGAGTTAGTTTTTTATTTTCTCCTCCATCTGCAGCGGCTTGCAATCCATTTTCAAACTGAAGGTCCATGACTTGCTTTTCTGATCTGCTTAGGGTGGCTCTGTACTCGTTTTCTTTGGTCAGCCAGTCCCACTGCACCTGTGCTCCGTTGGTGAACTGTTGTACATGGGGTCTTTTTGCGGGCCTTTCGGGTTCCTGATGAACTCGGGATCTTTTACCATACCAAGCAAGGTAGCCAGGCTCCAACTCTCCTCTAGATAGATCTCGTACTTGAGTTTTAGAAACTAAGAATCTACACTGATGCCAAATCCGACGCACTTTTTCTTCTGGGAATGCAGCTTTTGGTTCTAACTCAATGACCTATTGAATCAAATCTTCATCATATGGGATGGTCTGGTATCGGCCTAACTGACATAGGACTCTGTGCGGAGTGTAAGGCTAGATACTCCGAAGACGCATCAATAGCTGAAAACACTCCTCAGCCGACATATAGATTACTTCTCCGACTGACAACCACTCGAACATCCATTCGATTTTGTTTACAGTCAAGGATTTAAAGTGAGCATTCCATGCTTTTGTACCCTCCGGTAACTCATAACCCTCTACCCGTTTTTCATGTTTTTCAATGCACTCGAGGCTAGTCATACCACAATTGAAGTATATGGGACAGTGGCAAAGATGTTCCACCATCCATTGTTGTAACAACATATTGCACCCTACAAAGAACTTTTCTCCTTCTCGTCAAAGGGTTAGGGCTCGATAAATTTCTGCCAAGATCAACGACACTATGGTCCCATTTGCATTTTTTATCATAAAGTCAGCTATCCCCATGAGTCCCGGCTCTACATTCCCATCTTTTCTGGGGCAAACCAAAATACCCAAGAACGCCATTATAAAATCTAGCCCTCTCCAAGCTTCCCACTTGTCTTGATTTCCTGCGTGAGTAAACTAGTATCAGGCGTCTAAAGGCCACAGGGATTCCCGTAACGTCGGTATAGAAAGTAGAAGGCACAGAATCCATTGGCCATATTCCCGTCTCTGACGCCCCAGTGATGCTTAACAAGTCCAAAAATTTTTGAGGGGTTACTGTTCTAGGTGCCACTAGGTATCGAGTTTGGAGATTCCCCTCGGAACCAGTGTATCCTGCTATATCTTCCAGTGTAGGATTTAGCTCGAAATCAGCAAAATGGAATATATTATGTGTTGGTTCCCAATATGGTATCTAGGCCTCAATTATGTCCTTTCTCGGCTTAACCTTCAAGAGCCCAATAAGAGCACCCAACGCTTTTATCACAACTTTCCTACTGTCGTCCCCCAAATCATGCCACCACAGATGTAGCTCCAAAGGGATCTCCTCACGAACTGAAAAAGGTTCATTTTGATTTTTGCTCATCCTGCACATTTATTAAAGTGATTTTAATTAAAACAAAACTACGACTCATTTTGACTCCAGAAAAATGACCATTTTTTTCAAATTACCCAAATTACCTCTCAAGCGCCTGAATATTACTCTCAGCAAATTACCTAGGTCAAGTTGACCCAAGCATTGAATCCCAACCCCGGGCCTGTCAATCCTGGTTTAATCCCCCCTCCTGGACTTTGATTTCCCCCAGCCCAATTCACAATCAGAGATTCCCAAAAGGCCACAATTTAAAAACTAATCAAATTTTTCTCCAAAGGAAGACCCGAAACCCTTAATATGCAATCAAAATAAAAAAAAGAAGGTAAATGAACTAACAACAGCAGGAAATTAACTAATCTATAGGCTTAATTAACTAGGCGACTAACTAGATCAATGATCATGCTAATTAATCAAAAGAAAATAACAAATCAAACAGAACAGTCTTGAAAAATGAATAAAAAGAAGGAAAAAAAACAACGGAGACCAAACGGACAAGTCCCAAACTCGGCCGAAAATTTGGTGAAATTTCAAATAAGGAAAAGAAGAAGAAAGAAGAGAGACAACAAATGAAAAATGGAACTAGAAACAGACCCAAAAATAAATGGAACTCACCAGCTAAACTCAAACTCGAGACCTGATACTCCAACTTCATCCATAAATAATGTTAGTCCCTTGTTCTTTGTAAAAAACAAGAGCACAATACTATTTCGTGACAAAGCCGGTTCTAAAACTCATGAGGTCTGGAACCATCATCATGCACGGCCATGTTTAGATTTGTCTCGTAGAACCCGAATTTGGGATTTAAGATTCGAGCAGTTTAAAGAGGATTTGAGGGAAATAAATGGTGGATTTAGTATGAGGGTGTCTTGATAATTCCGTGGTGTTAATTTGGGAGGGATTGGAGGTGGCGACGCCACCAGAGAAAGCGGTCGGCGCTAGGGTTTGGAGTTTCTAATCTAAAATTCGAGGAATTCTAGCTGGATTTGAGGTATAAGAAGTGGAGATTTGGGAAGAGGGGATTGGGGGGAGTCTATGGTGTGAAAAATGGGCGTTATTGGCCGTCAGCCGCCGCCGTAAGTGATTTTTGGTGGGCGGCATGGGGAGGCATTACACTGGTCTTCAAAGGGGTGTGTGAGAGAGACGGTTTGGGGGGGGGGTAGGGGGGTTCCGACAAATATATATTAAATACCCGCCTGGTTCCCATCAGTTAGGGGCTGTAATTAGGCTCGAAGAAACGAGGTCGTTTGGTGGGGTGTGGAGGCTGGACCGGGTAAGAAGTGTATTTGTGCTGCGTTTACACGGGTTTGAGGAACAAATAATTTGGGCTTTGTGGTCTTCAATTAATTCTGGCCCAACTAATTCCCTTCTTCTTTTATTTCCTTTTCTTTTTCATTTCTTCCTCTTTTTTTTTAATTTAAAACTAAAAATAAACCTAAATTAATTCTTAATCCAAGTTATTTAATCAAATTAAACTAATTAACTCTAGATAATAATTAACACAACCAATTAAATACCAGATTGAAAGAAAACTAGCAAAGTTCAAAATTAAATTAAAAAGTACAAAAATAACTATTTTCCCGTGATTTTTCTAATTCTTATAAACTAACTATATTACTGCTTAATTCAAAAATGTAAAGTTGAATCCTAAATGCAAATGCAATATATTTTGTATTTTTCATTAATTAAACAAAATAAACATGCACAAACAAATGCAAACAATTAATAGAAAATGCCACAAAGATCCATAAAATTGCAAACATTGAAAGAAATTATTTTGTTTTGAATTTATGGGAGTAATTCCTATACGGCAAAAATTACGTGCTCACAATAGCCATATAATTAGCTGAGTGAGAAAATAAACTGAAAATTGAGTGAAGAAGAAAAGAGAGAGAGAGAGAGAGAGAGAGAGAGAGAGAGAGAGAGAAAGAGAAGAAGTAAAGAGTGACTAACGAAAGAGAAAGACAGAGCAAAAATAAAAGGGCAGAAAAAACGAGATGAAAAAATCAAAAGTGATTAAAGATAAGAAAAAATAAAAGAAAGAGGTACATATTGAAAGGGTTAGTTAAGGCCGGGATGAAACATGCAACCGTTCAAACACACGATAGAAGCATTTACTGTTAGGTTCATTGCATCCCAATGTGCGATTTCCTATGCGGAAAAGGGCCTGATATATCCCTCTACTTTGTTTTATTGTTCAATCTTCTCTCCTGTTATACTTTCCGTCCAAGTTTATCCATGCCATCCATCAAAGTTCTATAATTGCCCCTATTTCAATGACCGGGACACGTGGCACATTCTGAGTACGGAAAAGGGCCTGATATATCCCTATACTTTATTTTATTGTTCAATCATATCCCTCGTTATACTTTTTGTCCAAGTTTACCCTTGCCGTCCATCAAAGTTATATATTTTCCCGTATTTTAATGGCAGGGATAGGTGGAAAAAAATTAAGAGAGGAAAAACGAGCATGCGGGTCATGGGTTCTAGGGCGGTTTGGAGTTTTTTTTGTACTGGTTCTTTCTCCTAAAATATGCCACGTGTCTCAGCCGTTAAAATATGGAAAAATATAGAACTTTGATGGACGACAAGGGTAATCTTGGACAGAAAGTATAACGAGGGATAAGATTGAACAGCAAAATAAAGTATAGGAATATATCAGGCCATTTTCCGTATTCAGAATGTGCTCGGCCATTAAAATAAGGGCAAATATAGAACTTTGATGGACGGCTGGGGTAAACTTGGGCGGAAAGTATAATGGGGGATAGGATTGAACAATAAAATAAAGTAGAGGGATATATTAGGCCCTTTTCCATTTCCTATATGTTAAATTTCTTAAAACTAACAAGGTTGTTGGTGTGAGCAAATTAGCTAGGTTTTGTTCAGGTGGTTGGTTTTGCTGGTATGCGGTGTTGAACGCGCAACCTTGCACGTGGCCACAACATTATACGCAAAATCAAGCTCTACCTCTAGAAATGCCCATCCTTACCAAGCTCCATATCATCCCCAATCAAATGTTAGCCCAGTATAATCCTCGCCCAAGAGAGCCTTTCAAAAGGAATCAGTTCACCCCTATTGGTGAATTATATTTGGGTTTGTTCCAAAAGTTAGTCAGGTGAGTTTTCCTGGAGCCAGTGTCCCCAAACCGGCCAAACCCCGAGTCCCCTCGCGCTAAGCTGATGCTAGATGTGAATACCACTCTGGAGCAGTTAGACACAATATAGAGGACCGTTGGACTCTCAAAAGGGCAATTGAAAATTTGATTAAAGCTGGAAGAATCATTTTTCGGGATGAAGAGGCTTCTAACATGATGAAAAATCCTCTACCTAATCACACCAATGGGCTAGTAGTCGGAATTAGTTGTGATGATAAGAAATTTGATTCGGCACTGAAGGCTATTGCAACCATTGTCGAGAAAGAAGAAAAGTAAAAAATAATGGTTGTCAAGCGTGAAAGTTCCCTATCAGATGAGAGTCTCGGTTGCCAGTCTTGCTATCCTTTCTGCATCCCGATTATTTAAGGTGTGATCCGGATATTTTACTCTATTGTCTAACTTTCCGATGAAAACCCTTCTCTCTTCAAAAAATTGAAAAATAAACCAAAAAAATCAAAATCAAATGAAATTAATATTTTATTGTCCAGGAATGTCTCTTTTTTTAATCTTGTTGTTTTTCTTATTCTCTTTTCAGTTTTGTTAAATGCATATTTCAATGATAGGAAATGCTTGCGAACTTTATGCCCAGATCTTAATACGCTGTCAGACTTCGAAATAATGAGTCAAGAGCCAGAATGTATAGAAGATAAGTCTAAATAAATAAAACAAAGAGTTGAAACAGCTGAAGGAAAATTAGTTCCAAATTGGGAAGGTTCAAACATTACAACAAGAGTACTGCCAAAAGAATGTATTGTACTTGGGACACATCGAAGGAAATGTCCCTGAAATAACTGTCAAACACATCGAAGGAAATGTCCCAGCTAATATTCTCCGGTTGGGATGAAGAAGGCTTTCTTTTTCACTATCCAAACACTATCAACCCTTTACAAACCCTTTGAGCTGGTTACTTTTCTTTGATTACCCTCTTTGGAACCTAAAGTGCAATTGAAAAACAAAAATAATGAAATGAAAAAAAATATGATGAAAAAGGAGAAGAAAAAGAAAGATACAAAAAAAGAAGAATAAGGGGGAAATAAAGACAAAGATTTTAAATGAAAAATGAAAAAAAGAGAGGAAAAGCAAAGGAAAAGGAAATAGAAAACAAAATAAAGCAGAAAAACAAAAGAAAATCCAAAAACAAAGTTTCCCTGAACTACGTTCGACTTGATTCCGAAAGGATACATACGCAACCTCTCTTTGGGTTCAGTCACACCAAAACAAAAATCCAATTTCCCCCCAAAATGAAATTGGGGCAGATATTATAATGGCTCGGTGATGATCCCGCTTGAATGGTTCCAAAGTTGTAATTCGATCCAAATTCTTTTTACCCCAAACCTTGTTCAAGTCCTTCCGATCTATCAGTGTAAAGTATTCAAAATCGGATAACGCGGTTGTTTGGATTCGATGCAATCAAGATGAGAGAAATAAAATGGGAGTCTTATTGGTGAAAACCTACGGGCACCGTAAGGTGATGTTGAGCAGAGAAACTAAAAAATGAGAGTCTTATTAGTGAAAATTAGTAAAGAACACTATAAGGCGACGGTGAGAAGAGAAATGAGAAAGGTCGATTGGCGAGAACCCACAATGGCCGCCGTTGATCGAAAAGATTAAATCCCTCATCACCATTGGCACTAAAAGAGTCCTGACAATGTTTCTCGGGTTTAAAACACGGGTCGCAATAGGTTTATAGGAAGTTGGATAGTTGTGCAGATCCAACATCCAATCCAAGAAGCATGTCATGTCTATTGAAGTCTGCATGCACTCCAGATAAGTCCTTCATTCCTCCCTAAAAGGTACACCTCTCCTTAAATTCACTTTGTTGTCCATTGTTTACTTTTCTTTGAATCCCTTTCGGTCTAACTCTGTTCCGAAACTAATACGAAGAAAAGGTGGCAAGATTATTTTTACAAGGTTTTGCTTAATATAAGCCAAGTCTAAAGAAAAGTACCCAGCCTCAGCGGGTGCATCAAGTCGATCTCGACTGACCATGATAGTCGATGCTCTGAAATCAAAGTTATTGAAAATGAAAAGAAATCCAAAGTCAAAAGCCTAGAGAGGCATAATAAGGTGAAAGTACTAAAGCCCCACACGGGTGAAATGTCATTTGAATGTTTGGAAATTTGAGTTCTTCGGTTTTAGGAGAGAGATCAATCTTCAAAAATGCCAGCAAGCAGCAGAGTTTCTCGCCAAAATGTTGGGCCGAGATCAAGTGATCAAAAACAATCAAGTCCACAAAACCAACCACCGTTTAAAACTAAAAATTATTCTTTGTTTGAAAATTTGAAACATGTGCAATCCAAAGCAATCATGCAAGAAGCAGGTTCAACCAAAAAGGAAAAAAAAAAGCGCAAGTGCTAGAAATAGCTTTGCAGCAACAATCCATAAAAAGGGTAGTGCCCTCAAAGTTTTTCCTGCATTTACTCATGCGTAAAATAAAAAAAAAAGAAATTGAAGTGAAAAAACATGATAAGAATAAAATTCAAAAAAATGGTAGATTAGGACCCCAATCTCTACTTTTACGCTTTTCCAACATAGGGTCTCCGACCCCTAGTTGAGATTTTTAGACATAGGGCCTCCATTCCCTAGTTGCCTTTTTCCAACATAGGGTTCCGATCCCTAGTTGAGATTTTAGACATAGGTCCTCCATTCCCTAGTCCCCTTTTGTCAACATAGGGCTCCAATACCTAGTTGAGATTTTTAGACATAGGGCCTCCATTCCCCAGTCGCCTTTTGCCAACATAGGGCACCAATCCCTAGTTGAGATTTTTAGACATAGGGCCTCCATTCCCTAGTCGCCTTTTGCCAACATAGGTCTCCAATCCCTAGTTGAGATTCTAGACATAGGGTCTCCATTCCCTAGTCGCCTTTTGCCAACATAAGGCTCCAATCCCTAGTTGAGATTTTAGAAATAGGGCCTCTATTCCCTAGTCGCCTTTTGCAAACATAGCGCTCCAATCCCTAGTTGAGGTTTTAGACATAGGGCTTCCATTCTGTAGTCGCATTTTACCAATATTGGGCTCCAATGCCTAGTTTAGATTTTAGATATAGGACCTCCATTTCCTAGTCGCCTTTTGCCAACATAGGGCTCTAATCCCTAGTTGATATTTTAGACATACGGCCTCCATTCCCTCGTCGCATTTTGCAAACATAGGGCCCCAATCCCCAGTTGAGATTTGAGACATAGTGTCTTCATCCCCTAGTAGCCTTTTCCAACATAGGGTCTCCACTCCCCTGGTTGAGTTTTTATAGATACAGGGCTCCACTCCATAATCGCCTTTTGCCAACATAGGGCTCCAATCCCTAGTTGAGATTTTAGACATAGGGCCTCCATTCCTTAGTCGCCTTTTGCCAACATAGGGCTCCATCCCTAGTTGAGATTTTAGACATAGGGACTTCATCCCCTAGTCGTCTTTTGCCAACATAGGACTCCAATCCCTAATTGAGATTTTAGACATAGGATCTCCATCCACTAGTCATCTTTTCCCAACATAGGGTCTCTAATCCCTAGTTGAAATTTTATGCATAGGGTTTCCACCCCTAGTCGCCTTTTCCAACACAAGGCCTCCACTTCCTAGTTGAGTTTTTATAGAGATAGGGCTCCACTCACACACAATCCTGAATTTATTGCTTTAAAAAAAGGGTTTTGTTACAGATAACTCACAAAGTTTTCCTAGTGAAAATTGGGGCATAAAATTTTTGTTCGTTTGTTTGTTTTGGTGTCTGAGCAGGTTTTACCTCGGGGCACAGTGTTTGAGATGACCAAAAGAATGAGTCTCAATCCAGGACAAAGCAATGAAGAAAAAGAACGAAAAAAGTATGAAACTCAAATTGCTAAAGCACAGAAAGGTACGGATTGCCCAAGATATGATTGAAATCACAGGCTTCGCGTGTCCCGCTTTGATCTAAAGAAGAAGAAAGAACCAACACCTACAGCTACGAGCATTAACATTCAGATTAGAGTCTGCAGCAAGAACCAACCGAGACTCAAGATCAAGCTTCAAAAGATTTATAGATAGGAATGTTGTAACTCGTAGCTGATAGGCTTAGCTAGTTTAGCTTTTTACTTTCCATTTTGGTGTAATAAGGAGTTTAGCAAGCACTAGCAGCAGCTGCAATAGTGAAATCATTGCTTCCCAATAGTCCCAGCTGCTGAAACTTCCAGAACTACACTGACCTGATTCCTTTATAGCCAAGGATATGTAGGCAACGTCTAAAGTAAGGTTCGGTTAGGCTCTTTCCAAAAAATGCTTCTCATGGAGTTTCAAATGGGCAAAAATCCCTCATAATTGCTTAGTTTATCTTTGCTCGAAAATCCTTCGTGTCTCCGAGCAAAGAGGGGCAACTATAAGTACATAATTTTTACCCTATATGAAATGCTCCTATAAAATCCAAGAAAAATAGGTTTTTTCCAATTATTTGCCATTTTATAGGATTTTGTAGGATTTTTATTTAATTATTTGTATTTTAACATGTTTAAGTTTTATTTAAATCGTGAAAAGTACCAAAAATACGACGCATGGCATTTAGGCTTTATTTTTACATTTTTAGGTTAAATATTTAATTGTTATAATTAGATAATTAGCTTAATTTTACACTTTTATATAATTCATGATTTTCATTTTGTAGGATTTTAATTAAAAGAAAAATGAAAAATTAGAAAAAAAAATAAAAGAAAAAATTGGGAAAATAATTTATCTTGTGAAATTGGGTCATTTTAATTAAAGACCTACTCAATTTTTCCCAATCCAGCCCAATCAATTTTCCCAACCCGTTTCAGTGCAGCCCAAATACTCACTGAGTCGTCTGACCCAAGTCAATAAAACATATACACACCTAGACCTAATAGGAGGAGAAGAACAGACTCTTAGAAGGAGGAAACAGCGCCCATCTGGGACTCTCTCATCTTCAGAGAGATCAACGCCTCCCTTCAAGGAAAGAAAATCTATTACTTCCACATCTCCTCCACACCCAAACAAGTTCCCACGGCGCAGACCTCTCCCTATTCCCTTGATTCCCATTTAAAAGACACATTAGCACACGATAAAATGGGCCTACAAAATTCAGGAATCTGGGAATTTCAAGAGTTCAAAGAGCAAAGAAAAAGTAAAAAAAAAATTGAACGTCCAAAGAGTTTGAAATCTGGTCCATTTTTTTCTCGTTTCTTCTGCTACAATTTCTGGAAATCTGAGTGATTTTGGAGCTGTGATAAATGCTTGTTTTGTGGTTTTCTATGCTGAATTTATGGATGAACGTCGACCTTCACTTTCAGCCTGAAATATGGCATTTGTTATTTGTTTATTCTAGCGGAAAGGTAAACACATAAAACTCCGGATGTACTTGAATTTTCTTCGGTGAAAATGAATTGTCGATCTACTCGAGATCTTGTATGACGTTTGTTTTGCTCAGATTTTGTATTAAACTGTCTCCTTAGCACTGAATCTGATTATGCCTTGAAGCTATAACTCACACATGTTAATTTGAGCTTTTAAAATTCACTATGTGTCAATTTGATTAACAGTTGAAGTGCTTACTTTAAAAATAGATCCGAAATATTTCTCTACGCTATTCTGGTCGTACGATAATCTCCATGAATTGGTTTAATTCAGTTTATATTCTGTCAAAGTTTTCCAATTAGAAATTATGTTGATTTTTTAATTTACCGGAAATGATAGTTATAGTTGATGTGGAAAGCTCAGACATTAGCATGCTTCAATTGGTCTGGATTGCAGGTAAATTATTTCAAAGGAAATGATCTCATGCTTGAAGTTTTTCTCTGTGATTTGTTTTGGCTTCATGGACTTCTCTTTCTCTGATTTGTTCTAGATCTAGTACTGCCTCCTCCTTGCTTGGTCCGTTCGACACTTGTTCTCATCTCAAATTATTTCAGTCAAAAATATTGTTTGTCTCAAGCTTTAGGAGTTTATTGTTGAAACACATTCCCACGTTGCTGCATTTTGAGCAATTATAAGTCAAGTTGGAATAACTACAGACCGGTACTACTTTGATTTCAAGTTCTTCGACTCTTTGACCATGTATTAAGAAAGATCTCAATAGTGTTAGTTGTAAATCAAGCTCTTCTTCTTATTATGTCAAAGCCTCCATCATAATTGTGGTGGAATAATGCTATATTTGGTAACTGAAATAGGTTAAAGAACGCTAAATTTAGTGACCAAAGGAGGTTGCCTTTTTTTGTTGCGATTTTTGGCGTATAATAAAAGGGAAGAACAATTCATGAACATCCATAGGTTGCTTTAATTGAGTAAAAGTCTTTTAAAATAAACTGCGGTGTGTCATGCCAAACAAAATTTATAATCCATGGCCCTCATAGGATTAGATTCAAGAACCAATATTCATAGAAAATGTTTGAGGTGTGGCATGCCAAATAAAATCTCTAAGTCCATGGCTCTCATAAAAGTAGTTGGTTCTTATAGAAAATTTGAGGTGTGCCATCAATTAAATTTTGCATGGCCCTTGCAAACCTTGTTATTAACTTGAAAGTGCATCGTTGCTTTAGGCGCGCATATTTTAAATTAAGTTCCTAAATTCGGGTGTACATTTCATGTAACCCAACTCCAATTGTCAACAACGTTAAATAAAATCTGTCGTGGACCACAGGTATATTTCATGTGGCGTGGTTCAAGATGTGTTTTAGATAACTTTGAAAATTCCTATAATAATTAAAAGCGGTTAATAAGTTAAAATATACCATAGGTTAAAACATGTATTAAAATCAAATAATGTGCCAATTATAATAGTTTAAGCGACCATGCTAGAACTACGGAACCCGAGAATGCCTAACGCCTTCTTCCGAGTTAACAAATTTCATTACTTATAATTTCGGGTTCGCATACTTCAAAAAGAAAGTCAAATTTCCTCGATTTGTGATTTAAAATAAACCGATGACTTGGGACACCAAATAAACTATCCCAAGTGGCGACTCTGAATTAAATAAATATTCCAATTTTGAATAATATCACTTAAATTGGAAAAACTCCCTTATAATACCTTTGGGTGTGTCAAAAAGGAGGTGTCATAACAATCTAGGACAAGTCCTCCTGATATGCCCAAAACCAGCAAACTCATAACATCCATCCTGGTGTTATGGCTGCCTAAACTGAGGCTAGCCCAAACGCGCCGGATGACCACGGTAGTAACTCTGAATAGGAGGTGCACTGATAGGAACTGTTGGTGCACTGTAGGCTAGCTGACCTAAATGAGGCACATAGGTAGCATGACTCTCTAAAGAACTGTGGGATGCTTGAAGTGCTGTCTGATATGGCTTGGGAGGATAAACTCTACCAAAAGTACCCCTACCTCCACATGAGACACCACTAAAACCACCAGAATGACGAGTCCTCTTATCTGACCCCTGCCCTCTCTCCTGTGAAAGAACATCCTCGATCAGCGTAGCGACATTAATAGCCGTCTAAAAAGAAATCTCATTCCCGATCTCCTTGGCCATCTGCAACTAGATAGGATGACCGAGTACCTCAATAAACCTCCTCACCCTCTCTCTCTCCATACGAAGCAAAAGAATAGCATGACTGGCTAAGTCCATAAAGTGTGTCTCATAATGGGTGACGGTCATACTTCCCTGCTGAAGGCACTCGAACTGCCTGCGCTAGCTCTCTATTTGAGTGATAGGAAGGAAATTCTCAAGAAATATCTGAAAGAACTAGTCCCATGTAAGATCAGGATATCCATCTGGTCTGATCAACATATTATCCCTCAACTATTTCATGGCGGAACCCTACAACTGAAATGCAGCAAAATTGACCCCATTGGTCTCCACTATCCCCATATTCCGTAGCACCTCATGATAGCTATCAAGATTGTTCTGGGGGTCCTCTGAAGATGAACTACTTAAGTGAACTAGAAGAAGCTTAGTAAACCTATCCGATCTGCATAATACTTTGAAAGACATAGCTGACCCATTACCTGCCTGTGCTGCAATACTCGACTGAACTACCCTACCTGGCTGGGCTACAGTAAGTCTGAAACTAGGGAGACATCTCCTTCGGAGTATGTGTAGCGAGAGTCTATTCTCCTCCCCCAGCCCGAGCTGGTGCCACAGGAAATGTAGTGGCCTGAGCGACACTCTCCATATGGCCCACTAAACAGTCCAAAGCACCCTAAAGCATTGAGTGGCAATAAATCCCTCCGGGACCATAGTTGGTCCAACAAGCAAAGTCTGGGCTGGAACTTCACCATCAAACTCCATTTGAGGCTCCGTTGTTAGTGCTGCTGCTTGAGCTCTGGGTTGATACTTGCCCTTTCCTCGGCCTCTGGCATGGCACCAACCTCGACCTCTACACCTCATAGGAGTTGCTAGTACGGCCTCTGGCTATTGCTCAACTAAAGATGTGGTGCGTATTCTCGCCATATGCAAAAGAATAGAATGGAAGAGTTCAGCCTGCAATGATATAATAAAATCACACGACATTGAAGAATAGAAGTGAAATTGTTCCTAACTCCATAGCTTCTAGAAAATAAGTACAGACATTTCCCTACCGATCCTCCAGACTCTACTAAGTTTGATCATCACTTGCGAGACCTATGTAACCTAGTGCTCTGATACTAACTTGTCACGACCCGTAATTCCTACCATCAGGACTTTGATGGCGCCTAACATTTTACTTGCTAGGCAGCTAGCATTAGAACAATTTATTTCTTTTAACAGTTTAAATGATAACATTAATAAAGAACTGAAATAACTAAAATATTCCATGTACTAATGCAAAAGCTAAACCAACCAAACATCAATTACAAATCCATAAACCCGGTGTCACAAGTGCATAAGCTTCTAGAGTAATACATATAAGGGTCTGAAATAAGTATAAAGCTATTTGAATGAAAATATATAGCTAAAGAGGAAGAGGATGGGGACTCAAGGAGTTGGGGCGCTGAACAGCCCAACCTTAAGTCTCCACATATGTCCAATCCGAGCACACTAATAAGTGCCGCTGGGACTGACTCCAAAATCTGCATAGTGTGCAGATTGTAGTATTAATACAACCGGCCTCATGTACTAGTAAGTACCGAGCCTAACCTCGACGAATTAGTGACAAGGCTAAGGAGGGTCACCTACACTATAAATTGTATGCAGTATATATAATAATAACATAATATTTGAAATACTAGATAAAATTAAACAACCATATGAAAATAATGACCACAGCCTCAAGAATAAACCAGTATCGTCGAGAATTACCAATCCTTATATGTTTAAGCAAATACCGGAAACCAACTCAAATCAATTAATAGAAACATATAGATTGTTGCAGCGCGAAGCCCGATCCCACGAGACAACAAAGAATCCTCACTTATTTCACCGTAACAACAACAACATCAGTAAATAATACATGTATGTTGCGGCGCGCAACCCAATCCCACCATATATCAATATCAGTATTGCAGTTCACCCTATTGAAGCATATCAATCCACCCTTATTCCACCTCTTTCAGCGTGCAACCTGATCCTACCGTACAATACAAATTCACGCTTATTTCGCTATATCAATCCACCATTATTACACCTTCTGCGGCGTGCAACCCGATCCCACCACATGAGCACCTAATACTCAAAGCATAGTCAAAACAACAATTCAAACTACAAAGCCTTTACGATCAATATATGCCAAACTGAACCAAAAGAAAATCTTGTACAATATAGAATCTACACGAGTAATACTACACAGCGAGACCAATCCAACAATTATAATTAGAAGGTGCAAACAAGTCAATGTAAGAAAATAGCAGGGATTAGTGAAACTATAAAAAGAGCTAACATCATTAATAGGAGAAGATATTGATAAATAGGTAGCAGTAAAGCATGGAAAGCATTCACAACATATAATATTTAAGATAGGAAAAGAAACAATTACGGGAAATACAGATAATTTGGCGGATTATAAGAACTCGTCACCTCGCATATACGCCTCTCACATGAGAATCACATAACACATATGTTTTGAGCGTTCCTAATTCCCTCAAGTCAAGGTTAGGCCCAATACTTACCTTACTCCGCGGTCAATTCAAAGCTTTAGCGATGCCTTTCCCCTAGAATCCACCTCGAAACCACCGTTATCTAGCCAAAATTAACTAAATAATATCAAATATTGATAAAGGAATCAACTACCATGTATAAATTTAGATTTCCCAAACGTTCCCCCAAAAAGTCAAAAAATGAACCCGGACCTTCTTGGTCAAAACCCGAGGTTGAGAGGAAAATCCATTTACCCATTTACCCCGACCCCGATTATTTAATTTGTTTCGAACTCCGACCTCAATTCTAGGTGTAAATTCTAATTTTATAAAAATCCCCAATTCTATCCAAACCCCAAATTTCCACAATGAAAATCCTAGATTTTATGTTCAAAACTCATGAAATTTAATGGGTAATGAAAAGAAAGCAAGTCAGTACCACTTACCAACAATTTGAGGAAGAAATATCTCAGAACAATCATCTCGAGGATTTCTAGCTTTTAAAAATTTAAAAGAATGGCCATAATCTCATAATGGGGCTGTTTAAGAACTGGGCGAAAGTGTTCATTGCGTTCGCGTGAATACCGTCTTGTTCGAGAAGAGCAGGGACCTTAATGTCTTATGCGATCACGAGTTGCTCTACACTTTCACGTAGTCTTATCCCCCATAACCTTCTCATTCACGATACATACATGCGTTCGCATAGAACAACGTTCAACTCCCAGCACAACCCATCTAATGCTACACGCTCGTGTAGGTGTGGGCGTGTTCACGAATGATAGTCCCGCCACTGCTCCGTGTTTGCGTCCTGTTCCTCGCGTTCACGTAGGGTATTTTTTCAATGTCCCCATTTACCTTTCGCAATCGAGGCAGGACATACACGGTCGCATAGAAGATTACACCAGATACCAACTGAAGTCAAAATATATGATTTTCTAAGTTCAAAACACCCTGTAGCCAATCTGAAACTCACCCGAGCCCTGGGGGCTCCAAACAAAACATGCACACAAGTCCTAAAACATCATACGAACCTTCTCCCGCAATGAAATCGCCAAAATAACACCTAGAACTATGAATTGAACACTAAATCGAACAAAATTTTCAAGAAAGCATTAAAACTTCTATTTTCACAATGTGACATCCGAATCACATCAAGCTAATTCCGTTTCTCACCAAATTTCGTAGAAAATTCATAAATATAATAATGGACCTATACCGGGCTCCAGAACCAATATATGGACCCGATATCAATAAGAACAAACATCGATCGATTCATAAAAATCATTAATTTTTAGACTTTTAATTTTCAAAAAAATTCATATCTCGAGCTAAGGACCTCGAAATTTGATTCTGGGCATACGCCTTGGTCCCCAAATATGATATGAACCCATTGGGACCGTTGAAATATGTATCCGATTCTGTTTTCTCACAACATTGACCAGAGTCAACTCAATTTATCTTTTTAGGCAAAGATTCTTGTTTTTATTAGTTTTTAACATATAAGACTTACGGAAAAACACCCGGACCGAACAAAGAAATTGAGGAAGGATAAATTAAGATATTTAAGGCTTCAGAACACATAATTTATTTCTAAAACATGAGATGACCTATCAGTTATCACAACAACCACGCAAAACAATCAACGTTAGATTTCAGAAAATCTATAATACTTAACATGAATTCGGGACTCAACCCCATTCCCAAATGGAATTTTTGTTTCCAAAATTCTCCGAACAAGGACACTTTTTTGAGCTCTTCAATGGTTGACTTGGTCGCATCCGTCTCCTCCAATACCTGAAAAGATCTTCGTACCTTAAATAACTATGATGACTTCTCATCTTTATCATGTTCTATTGAGATGAATGAAGGCATTGGTTACTGTAATTGCTAATTGCTCGTTTCTTTTCGCTACTGCCTAAAACAGTTACTGCATTCATCTTGTTTGAAGGTGGTTAATCTTCTCTAATCTTCCTAATCACTTCTGGCATTAGAAATTTTAGCACTTGATGGTAGGTCGAGGGCGCTGCCTTTATTTCATGAATCCTTGGCCTTGCTATGATTATATTATAGCCCATGTCTCTATCAACCACGTCAAACTAAGTTGTCTTTGTTACTCCTTCGGTATGTGTGGGCTGCAAATTTTCTCCTCGGGTTGTGACACTTGTTAAGATGAACTTAACCAAAAGCTTTGTTGTCGGAACTATGTTTTTGGCCAGTTTCGTGTGCTACAAAACTCTCCATTATATATTGCTGCCTGAGCTTCCTAGATCTACAAACAAACGCTTAATTTTAGAATCTAAATCATTACGAGAAATTACTAAATTATCGTTGTGTCGTAGAATAAGTCCATATGCATCTTCTTCTATGAAGGTGATGTCATCTTCTGAGATTTCTTGGATCCTCCTGCCATGTGTCACAGATATCTTCCTCGTCTTTGCTGCCGAAAATATCACTCCATTTACTTCGTCTACTCTGAAGATCATGTTGCTCGTCATCCGAGGTGACCCTATTGCCGGCTTTGATGGTTCTGTATCCTGATCGCTTGAAAACTCTCTGAGGTTACTATTTTTCAACAATGTTTCCACCTCTTCACGACTGTGTCAATAGTCCCCATTCCTATGGCCATGTTTCCATGGAATTCACAGTATAGATTAGTATCCATTTGGCTAGGATTCGATCGAATTGGCAGTGGGAACCTAGCTTCTTTAATATTTCTCATGGCCGACACCAAATCTACCATGGTAATATTAAAGTTGTAATCGAATAACCTAGGATATGTTGAATCTCGGAACCCTGGTGTCTGTTTTTCCTGAAACTATCTGCTACTCCCACCATGATTCGCCATTTATCAAAAGCGAACCTATCCAACGACTAGAATCCTTTATTACCATGCCTATTGGCCCTTTCAAAAGGTTGAAAATGACTTCTAATAGACCTCCAATCTGCACTAAAAACATTTTTCAAACTATTTTAATTCAGGTTAAAATACCGCCACTTGGAAGACACGGAGGAACTAAGTTGATCATCCTGTATTCTTATCTTTGACTCGTAGCAATTGTGAATGCCTGCCCATGTTGTTTCCCAAAATTCCAGAAAATTTTTTGTCAGTTTTCGGGAGGCGTCAGAACTAAACGGACTGAGATGCTTTGTAAATGTCTCCACTGCCCACTCATCAGGTACTGCTGGTAACAACATTCTTCCCTTTTGAAACTACATTACAAACTCTCTTACAATTTTGATTTTCTTTGGGATATTCTGAGTATATCCATCTTCCTCGCATGGACCTTTTATGCTCCAGCATGAGCTTTGATAAATAAAACTGCAAGCATTTCAAAGGAATTAGTGGTGGTAGAGAATATGCAGAGTTAAGGCACCCTTTGTCAAGATTTTGCTAAACTTCTTTAACAAAACCAATTCATCTCATGCTGAGCCAAGTAGTTTCCATTTACTCCCATAGTGTAGGTCGTGATGTGTTCATATGGATCTGAAGTCCCATTATTTTTTTGTATATCTGGTGCCTTAAACCTCTTTGGGATCAACTCTGGTGTCGCACTGGGGATAAACGTCAACTGTTTATACTTATTTGAATCTTGTATCTTTAACACCGGTGGTGCTTCCGGGATCTGACCCATCCGAGCATGAAAGTCATTTGTATTTTGATCCTTTCGTTCATTCATTTATCTCATGAATCTCATGAGCTCGGATTTGAATGGGTTGTTTAAGTTGTTGTTCCCTGGTACCTCCTGCCTCATCAAATCAATCTCCTTCCTTGGTGTGTTGTTATTAGCTCTTTAAATCATTTGATTTGTGAAAATACTGGGAGGAACCGGATCTCTTCCATTAGAATTATTGGAAGCACCCGATAACGCTTGCTTTAATTTTGTCATCACCCGATCTTGCTTTGAGAGGTGATCCATAATCCCTTTTTGTTATTCTCTCAAGATTTTGACTGTTTTAACAACGTGCTCATCCTCCCATCATCAGGATTTGGGCCTCGCAAATGCCGAGAAACCCATCTTTGCAAACTGGGTTGCTTCATTCCTTTTGTTTCGGGTCTCACCGGTTGAATCATCACATTGGAACACATATTTCTTTTCATCGTGTGCTCCAACATTGTAAATATTGTTGACATCATTAGCTGCCACAGATCTTTCTTTTGCCACTAAAGGAATCAAAATTTGTCGATGACAAATTAATCGATCAAAGCAATTACACAATTGTTTATGCCCCACGGGGGCACCAAACTGTTTACCCCCAAAATAGTATAGTAGATTTTATAGCGTGGTTTATAGACATGTGAATTAGAAATAGTAAGTAATTGAGAACAAAATTAAGAAATAAAATTAAAGGAAATACAAATATGGCAATTAACTTGGCCCCTCTTGTGGCAAATGTTAGAAAAATATTCAATAATAAAGATTGAAAATAGTACGATATAATGAGAGTGGAATGTTACTTTTTGTGTCCAGAATATTTTTTGTCTACAATGGATGGTAATCCTCCTATTTATAGCTCTATTTAGAGAGACAAGGTCCCCAAATTAGGCCGCTCTTATATGAGAATAAAACAATCATTGATGGTTGTATAACGCTTGGCTATAACGTTTGGCTATAAATGTAGAGAGTAGATATTCTTTGTAACAACTACTCATTAAATATTACCTGATGATCATATTTTAAAATATTTGCTACCGGCTACTCTGTCTTCAGGATTCATTCAGCGCCGGTCGCACTCTTGCATCTGGTGCCAGTTGTTTGCTGATTCACGTCACACCTGTCTTTAGTCCCACGTGTCACTTTGCCATTCGCCAATTTTCACTAACTAATTTTATCCCCATACAATTAGTGGATTATTTCCTTGTGGAATTCGACTCCAGATTTATAAACCGAATTATATTTACAATGACTGCTAGATTTTTTAGGAGGCATAGTTAGGCGTAGTCGATACCATATAAAGAATTCGTACATTCATTCACTATTAGCATTGTTAGATTGATATTAGTCCAATTTCAACATGTGGGATTCATATGCATCAGTTTCCTTCCCACTACGAGACTACAGGATTTTTTGAATTGCTTTATAATAATCTCTTCCCACCATAATATTATTATAAAAGCATTTTAACTATCCCTATTTTTTGTGAAACTAATGTGTGTTCGATATATGGATTGTTAAAACTGCTTTTTATGTGGATTTGTGCTAAAAAGATTTAATCTTGATTTACCTCTGTTTAGTTACGTTAAATTGCTCTTTAATATTTAATGACCTAAATTTAGTAAATTTGCCAAAACAAGATCTTATGGATATTTTCATATCAGTTCTCTCAACTAGGGCATTTATCACTTCTTTGGCGCCCAAATATCATTCTTACCGAAATTATCGGCAGCAGATTTTTAATGATATGTTCGTTAGCTAACTTTTAATAATAAAGTTGAAAAAAAGAAGTAAACAAAATATCAGCCCTAATAAACTAGCAGTTGAGGCATCCATATGATATAAGGATATTGAGAGAGAGTCAAGTGATTGTAAGTTATTTGTGGGGTGTAGAGGTTTTTTAGGTGGAGGTTGTCTTCAGTAAGAAGCGTTTTACCTTAAAGTAAAATTTTCTAAGCAAATATACCAAATACCAAGTTGAAAAAAAAACATCAACAACTACTTTAGAAGTTTATAAATGGCCATCTAATCCCATTATTCATGATTCCACAGTTCTTGATTAGCTTTTATCTTCTCCAATTTTTTCTTTTCATGTGTTCCATTCTAGTGCTTTATTAATTTTTGCAACGATGGCCCCGTAAAAGACATAATTTTTTATTCATTTAAGACTCTTGAGGTGGAAGGGATAGTTAGACTCGAATCCTTACTAGTATAATAACTACTCAAAAAAAAGACTAAAAGGAGGACATCAATATAATGGTGACCCAGGTTAAGTTAAAATGTAACTAGAGTTAGTAATTAGTAGAGTTAGTTGACCACAGTTAGTAGTTAAGCGGTTAGGTGGTTATTACTGTAGCTGAGCACTATAGATTAAATAAAATTTCATATTCTTCGTTTACAGAGTAATGTGAAAGGCTCTATTTTTTCTCTCCTTCATTTCTCCTCTTCGATTATCAATCACAGATCCATAAAATCAACATGGTATCAGAGCATGTAGACGATTGAATCTAAAGGTTTTCACTGAGAATTGTTGAAAACAAGAGATTCACCGGTTTTTTTTTTCTTTCCAGAATAATGTGAGCCGCGATTTGTTGAGTGGAGTATTATTCCGGTCAAGTGCGTATGCAATTTGGTCGGATCTCAAGGAATGATTTGATAAAGTCAATGCATCGAGAATGTACTACTTACACAGCGAAATTTTTTCATTGACATAAGGTACATCTTCTGTTTCAGTTTACTACTCGAAATTAAAGGATCTATGGGATAAGTATTATTCCATTATGCCTCCATTAATTTGTTGTGATAAGTCGAAGAAATTTACTGAAAGACAGGAATATCAACATTTGTGGCAATTTCTAATGGGATTAAATGATAGCTACAGTCAAGCTCGTAGCCAAATCATAATGAAATCTAAAATTCCAACTGTTAATCAAGCCTGTGTTATGATTCTTCAAGATGAAAGTCAGAAACTAGTAGCAGGTGGGAGTTATAGTGTTGAGTCCATTGATCCTACTGCCCTGTTCAGCTTTATGATTGATCAAAAATAAAGAAGGAATTTCAATGTTGAATGTGATTTCTGTCATTTAAAGGGACATACTAAGGAGGAATGTTACAAGCTGATGAAGTGTAATTACTGCAATAGGAAGGGACATTTAAGGGCCAATTGTTACAAGCTGATAGGGTAACCTACAGATTTTAAACCTAAAAAAGAGCTAATATGGTTGGCAGTTCAAGTAACCAGCCAACTACTCTACCTTCATCAATCACGAGGACATAAGAACAACATATGGGATCTATGCAGGGATTCACTAATGTACCACATAGACGTCAGGGGCAACAGAATCTGGGGCCTATGCAAATGTTCACTTCTAAACAATATGGTCAAATTCTAAGCTTCTAAATAAGGTATCACTCTCTGAATCATCTGCCACTGCACACATGGCAGGTAATGTCACTTATGAACCAAATATTGATGAGAAATGGATAGTAGATACCGGAGCTACTAATCATATGGCTGGTAATGAACAACTTCTACTTGAAAAATTATTAGTAGGTAATGCAGGAAATGTACAGCTTCCTACTGGAGAGTTTGCTACGGTGTCACATGTTGGTAGTTGTCAATTAGATGGAGGTGATACTATTAACAATGTCTTGTGTGTACCAGCTTTCAAGTTTAATCTCTTGTCTGTATCTCAACTGACAAAAGCTTTGAACTGTTGTGCTGCATTTTTTCCAAATTTCTGCTTATTTTAGGATCTCTTCACTGGGAGGGTAAAGGAGATTGGTAAGGAAGATGAAGGATTATACATGCTGCATTTACAAAGGAGAAGCAAGAATAACACCAAGTCATTAGTGATGATTGCCCACAGAAATGAAGTGGAGTTGTGGCACAAGAGAATGGGACATGTTCCAATCCAAGTTCTCAAGAAAATTCCTATTATACTTAGTAGCAGTAGAGCAGAAATAAGTCCTTGTGACATTTGTCCCTTAGCCAGACAAGCTAGGACATCTTTTCCAATTAGTAACACTAGAGCAGAAAATGTATTTGATTTGATACACTTGGATGTTTGGGGACCATATAAAGTACCTACATATAATGGAAAGAGGTATTTTCTCACAATGGTTGATGATCACTCTAGATGGATTTGGATTTTCTTCTTGCACCTTAATTCTGATGTCATTACAGTACTGCAAAACTTCATTGTTATGGTAAAGACTCAGTTTGGTAAAATGATCAAATGTTTTAGATCAGATAATGGCTCTGAATTCTTCAAACATAAGTGTGAAACTTTGTTTCAAATGGATGGAATCATACATCAGAGTTCCTGTCCACACACTCCTCAACAAAATGGAGTGGTGGAGATGAGACATAGGCATGTTCTAGAGACTGCAATGGCCATCAGGTTTCAGGCACACCTGCCAGTGAGTTATTGGGGTGCTTGTGTAGATGAAGTTGTGTATATAATAAATAGAGTTCCTTCGAAAGTGCAAGGGAACAAGTCACATTTTGAGTTATTCTATGGGAAACAGCCTGCATTGTCACATATGAGAATTATAGGGTACTTGTGTTTTGCAGCAAGATTCCCTAGAGGAGATAAATTTGCACCTAGGTCAATAAGATCAGTATTCCTGGGATATGCAAGCACACAAAAGGATATAGACTCTATGACATTGAGCATAAGACACCCTTTGTCAGTAGGGATGTAATATTTCATGAAGATGTGTATCCATTTCAGGGTCTTCACCAAGATTCTTCTCCTTTTGTAGTTGAATTTCAGAGTATTGATCCTTTCCCTGATCAGCCTCCAATTGTTTTGCCCCCTACTATTGGTGACAGGAATGATTCACATTCCACCGCATCCCCTGCACCTGGAGAATCTACTCAAGCGAACACTAATCCATTTTTAGACCCTCATTCTTTACCAAATGTAGAGGTATGAGCTACAGAACAACATTAAAATAATGCTGGAGAGTTGAGAAGATCAGGGAGAACTTCTAAGCCTCCTATTTGGCTTAAGGATTATGTTGGGCCAATGCATAAGCCTAACTCTTCTCATGCAGCACACTGCTAGTATCCTATTATCAACTCTATTCAATACACAGGATTGTCAGCCTCACATCAAGCTTACATCCCACAAATGTCTTATGAAGTTGAACCAGCTTCTTATTGTGAGGCAACCAAAGATGTGAAGTGGATTGGAGCTATGAAAGCAGAAATTCAAGCACTGGAGGATAACAAGACCTAGGAGGTAGTGGCATTGCCTCCTAACAAAGGTGCAATTGGATGCAAATGGGTGTACAAGATCAAGTATACATCTACTGGAGAAGTTGAGAGATATAAGGCTAGGTTAGTAGCAAAAGGATATAATCAAAAGGAGGGACTAGATTATTAGGAAACTTTTTCACCTGTTGTGAAAATGGTAACTGTCAGACCAGTTGTATCCATAGCAGCTACCAGGTTGGACACTATATCAGATGAATGTTTATAATGATTTTTTGCAAGGTGATTTGGAAGAAGAGGTGTACATGACTTTACCTCAAGGGTTTTCTCATAAACAAGGGAAGACACAGGTCTGTGGATTGCTCAAGTCACTCTATGGACTTAAGCAAGCTTCAAGACAGTGGAATATTAAACTCACCACAACACTATTTAGCTCAGGATTCAAGCAAAGTCATTTTGATTATTCTTTGTTTACTAAAAAAAAGATTCTCATATTGTGATAATTTTGGTCTATGTTGATGATCTTTTAATTATTTGGGGATGATGATGAACTTATTTCAAGCACTAAGCAAAGTCTGCATCAGAATTTTAAGATCAAGGATCTTGGAGAGTTGAGTTATTTTTTGGGAATTGAATTTGCCAGAAACAAGGAAGGTATCCTGTTACACCAGAGGAAGTATGCTCTTGAACTCATTGCTGATGTTGGTCTAGCAGGGTCCAAACCTGTTCATGCTCCTATTGAGGTTAACCAAAAGCTCACTACAGTGTCTTATGATAATCATCTAGGTCTCAAGGATGACAGCCTACTTGGGGATCTTGGTGCTTATCAAAGACTAATAGGCAGGCTACTTTATTAGACAATCACAAGGCCTGACATCTCTTTTACTGTACAATCCTTGAGCCAGTTCATGCAAGCTCCCAAACATTCCCACATGGAAGCTGCTTTGAGGGTGGTTAGATATATCAAGCAAAGTCCAGGTCTGGGAATTCTTATGTCCGCTGTTGCTTCTACTCAGTTGACAGCCTACTGTGATGCTGATTGGGCTGCATGTCCAAATACGAGGAGATCAGTCACTGGCTATTTAGTGAAGTTTGGTAATTATCTCATCTCATAGAAGTCCAAGAAGCAAAGTACTATTTAAAGAAGTTAAGCTGAGGCAGAATATAGAAATTTGGCTTTGACAGTCGCAGAAATTGTTTGGCTTGTTGATTTATTTTGCTGAATTGGGAGTCACTCTCACTCTCCCAGTTCCTTTTCACTGTGACAGTAAATCAGCCATACAAATTGCTACAAATTTTGTTTTCCATTAACGCACCAAGCACATTGACATTGATTATCATTTCATTCGCGAGAAGGTTCATCTGGGCTTGGTTCAAACTGTCTATTTGAAGTCTGTTGATCAACCTGTTGATATCCTAACCAAAGGCTTAAGTATTGTGAAACATTCTCATTTGTTATTCAAGCTAGGCCTCAAGAACATATCCATTAGTCCTAGCTTGAGGAGGGGTAATGAGCCAGATAATGGTGACCCAGGTTATGTTAAAATGGTACTAGAGTTAGTAATTAGTAGAGTTAGTAGTTAAGCGGTTAGGTGATTATTACTGTAGCTTAGCACTGTAGATTAAATAGAATTTCATTTTCTTCGTTTACAGAGTAATGAGAAAGCCTCTATTTTCTCTCTCCTTCATTTCTCCTATTCGATTATGAATCACAGATCCATAAAATCAACAACTATCACGGGGGTATTTTTAGTCAGTCTAAAGTCACACCCATGTGGAAGTCATGTTTCGCACTTGACTCGGCCTTTCCAAACGCATAGCCAAATTTTCACCAAGTTTGGACTTAAACAAATTTTTGCAACAAATTGAAAAGAACACAATCAAATATGGGAAAATCCAAACCTTTGTATTAATTCGAAAATCTACAAAGGAATCCTAACTTGACTATGATCAATATTCGACCGTAGCCCCACTTTTGACATACAAAACAAGTCGTTCTTTAGCTAAAACTAAGACTAGCCCAATGACTAGATTTAGTACCTTTTTAAACACTTAGAGACCCTCACGTTTCACTCTTTTTTCCCACTTAAACTTCATACGAAATTGCACAATAAATCTACCTAAGTCCAAAGGCACATATTTATAGCATATAGGCTACCTTTAGGACTTGACGGCACATGGACACTTATTGTCTACAGCTTTTGCCACTTGTCAGGCTACAGCTAAATAAGTTCCTAACTTTTACTTAACATCCCCAACTACTTAGGCCATGTTCTATATGAAATGATAGTGGATACAAGCATAAATCAGTCATGGGTAATAGTTGTTATGAAAAGGTAACTGCCAACTGCTTTGGCATGTGCGTTGCATGTGCCATTTAACATTGATCCATACCAATGCTTTGCCCGCAAATTGCTGCACATGATATAGATGCACATTCTTGACGCCACTGCCCCCCGCACATGCCTTGGCTGAGTTTCTGCCTTGCCCATGTCAACCCTTGTTTCTCCCATCCCATTGCTTGTATTTTTCTTCACATAGCCTTGACTCAGCTATTGAAAGCCTTTGCCATCATCATGCACTGTCATGCCTTAGCTTAGCCCGCAATTGGTGTTGCCACAACCCGAAGTGCCCGTGCCACTGACTTTGGCGGACATGCCATGCCATGCCGCCCCAACATTTCCCACACTGTCTTGTCAAGACTTTTCCAATAATGTCTTCCTTGCCCCAAGACCTTGGCCAATAATGTCCCACAAGATCCCTCATGACAATGTCTTATTTGTTGCCCGCATGATCGTTTTGCCCACACATAGGACAATGGCAAGGCCATCATGCCCAATCGTTTCCACCGCTATACCACGTCCGATGTCAAAGAGTCATGCCCTAACAAACCACTCGCACCCTTTGAAATCAACGTCCTCGTCGAGCCAACTTAATTAATCAACCCCAGGGGGTTGTTGACATACAACACCCCTGTTGCTAAATTCACATCTGTCACAATGGCATTTGCCTCCGCCACTTGTTCCTATTTTTTTACATCCAGCATCGTATTCACGCTATCCTACACCGGAAAATCGTTCTTCAAGTGCGGTCCACCGCAGTAAAGAAGCCTTTTAACTTGCCGCTTTTTTCCTTGCCATTTAAAGTCTCCACCTGTCTTCCATTCTTGTAAAATCCTTCATCTTCGGCAGTTTGACCTTTCCCGCTTTTATTCCATTCCTTTGCTTTATCTTTCCGACCATCGGACTTTGAATGTGATTATTCAGTAGGATCATCACCTATGTTGAAGTCAGCCAATGCATCTGTCACCGCAATAGCAATAGGAAGGCTTTGAACATTCTGCTTTCTCAACTCTAAATTCTCCCAGCCCTTCAAGCCGCTCATGAAGTAATACAGCTTATCTTCCTACGCTATACTACTTACATTCAGCATCAAGGACGAGAATTTCTTGACATACTCCCTCACCATGACACTTTGTTTCAATAGACGCAGTCCATCTCTTGCAACCCATGACGAGTTAGTTGGAAGGAATTGAGATTTTAATTCATTCTTCAGCATTTCCTAAGATTCAATCCTTGGCAGCCCAACACTTTCAACTTCCACAACTCGTGTATGCCACCACAATTTTTCATCATCAATCAAATACATAGGTATGATGGTCACCTTTTCATCATCGGGTACATGAGCAGCATGAAAATACTATTCCATATCCCACAAGAAATTTTCCAATTCCTTGGATCTGCTTGAACCACCATAAGCCTTTTGGTTTGGAATCATCAACTTGTTGCGATCATCACTTCTAGGGGAAATAGTTTACAATTCCCTTTGAAGTTGAACCACCTCCACACGCAGTTCTTCCTTTTCTTGGCGTACCAAGGTCATTTAAGCCAGCGTAGTTTCATGCCTTGCCTCATAATCTGCTTCTAAATATGCCATGCTCGCAAGAATAGAATAATTAACACTTATTAAAAGAGCAAGCCATACAAGTACCTCTAACTACTCCACCCTTTGGCACAGTTCAACATTTGAGCCACTAGCCATGTTCTCAAATAGCAACGCGAAATTTGCTACCGGTCATCTTTCCACCCTTACTCCGCTCTGATATCAGTTGTAACGAGGAAATTTTTGGTCAGTCTAAAATCACACCCGCACGATAATTAAGTTGTGTACTTAACTCATCCTTTTCCACCACTTAGCCAAATTTTCAGCAAGGTCAAATGAAATTTTGGCAGCAAATGAAAAAAAAATCAAGTACAGGAAAATCCCAACCTTTGTATTAAATTAAAAGTCTATAAAAGAACCTTCACTTGACTATGATCACAATTCGACCATAGCCCCACTTTTGACAAGGAACTCAAGTCGTTCTTTAGCCAAGACTAAGACTTGCCCAATGCCTAGCCTTAATCCCTTTTGAAACACTCAGAAACCCTCACGTTTCACTCTTGTTTCCCACTTAAACTTCACACAAAATTGCACACTAAATTTGACTAAGTGAAAAGGCACCTATTTATAGCACATAGGTAGCATTTAGGACCTGACAACACATGGACACTTGTTGTCTACAGCTTTTGTCATTTGTCTGGCTAAGGCTAAATCAGTTCCTAACTTCTAATGTACATCCTCAACTACTTAGGCTATGTTATACACAAAATGATAGTAGATACAAGCATAAATCAGTCATGAGTACAAGTGGTTATGAAAACGTAACCGCCAACTACTTTTGCATGTGCCATTAGACTTGGTCAGCTGCTGCACGCCCAACGATGGCATTGATTCCACCCTTTGATGACCCAAAAGGTCTTGTTGTGAATGTAAATTCTATGTTTTGAGGCCTTAAAACGTCCTTTTGTCTCAACTCGTTTTGTGTGTGCAGTCCGGCCGTGTATCCGGAAAGCTATAATAAGAAAATCTATGAAAAACAATAGTAATTGCCTTTAAATTAAATTTAAGTCGACTTCGGTGAACATTTTGGATAAACGGACCCACACTCGTGATTTGACGATCCCGGAGGGTCCGTAGAAAAATACGGGACTTGGGCGTATGCCTGGAATCGAATTTCGAGGTCCCAAGCTCGAGAAATAAATTTTTGAAAGAAGTTGTTTAACTGAAATTATAAGAGTTTTTGGAAATTTGGCTATATTTGAAACTGATGGTATCGGGACCGTATTTTGGTTCTGGATCTTGGTACAAGTTTAATATAATATTTGAATTTTGCCCGTAAAATTTGGTAAGATACGTAGGTCATATGACATGATTAGGATCCGTGGTTATACTGAAAGTTTAAAAGTTCTTGAAATTTTATTTGATTTTGATGCTAAATTTGTTGTTTAAGATATTATTTTGGCGATTTGATCGTACGAGAAAGTCCGTAGGATAGTTTTGGGGTTGTGTGCATGTTTGGTTTGGAGGGCTCAGGTGAGTTTCGGGTACGTTTCGGGGTGTTTAGACTTAGGAAAACATTGCAGTTGCACCTGTTCTGGTGTGCCCGCACCTGCGAGCCATGCACCACATGTGGGAGCTCGCAGGTGCGCATTTTAGGTCGCAGGTGCCGTCCAGCCTAGCTTCCCCTCCTCTTGTAGATGCGGACAAACTTCTGCAGAAGCGGTTCGCAGAGGCAGATCTTCTTCCACAGGTGCGGCCCCCAGTGGGCCTATTTATTTCAGCTAAAGCGGAGGATTTTCCGCACGTGCGCAAGCTCAGGTGTGACGCAAGCACCGCATGTGCGAGGGTCGGGCAATGAAGTTTTTCAATTAGGACTCCAGCCGTTTTCTTTTTCAAATTTTCACAAAAAATAGAAGACTTAGGGCGATTTTCTCAAGAGATTTACTTCCCAAATGATAGGTAAGTGTCCATTAACTAACTTCTTTCAACTCTCTAATGTTTTTCATGAATGTTTGTCTAAAATTCTAGGAATTTATAGTATAAATTGGGTATTTGGGTGGAGTTACGGCTTTTTGAATAATTGGAATTTAGACCTTATTTTCGGGTCATATTGCGAAACAAATTGCATATTCGGGCTCATGGGTGAAGTGGTGATCAATTTTTGGTCAGAACCTCGAGTTTTGACCAAGTGGGCCCGGGGTCGATTTTTGACTTTTTGGGGAAAATGATAGAAAACCCTCAATTAAGCATTTGGTATGAATCCTTTAGCATATATTAACATTGTTAAATTAATTTGGACTATATACAAGTAATTTTGGAGGCAAATTCTAAAGGAAAAGCGGTGTTTGAGGCTTGAGTTGGCCGTGGAAGTTCGAGGTAAGTGTTTGGTCTAACCTTAGCTTGAGGGATTAGGAGTTGTGTCCTATTTTCTATGTGATAATTGTTGAGTAAGACATATAGGCATGGTGACGAGTATCTATACGTTGGTGTCAATTATGCCCATGAGTCTTATACTATGATAAATGTGACTCTGTTTCGTATTGTCCATGTTTTATATGATGATTTCTATTGTTGAACAAGAATTGTCAAAGCATTATTGCTAATTGAACATTATAGAGCGTTGACTAAAGTTGAGAATTTAGTTGTGAAGTAATTGAGGAAAAGATAAGAGGTCTATGATATTGTCTCCCTTGCCGAGATGTTATTGCTTTTGATATTATCTCCCTTACTGGGATGTTATTACTCATGATATTATTTCCATTGCGGGGATATTATTGATATCATTTTGTTCCCCTGCCGGGATTCTATTGCGATATTAGTGATTCCTTGCCCAAATTGCCTAGTAATTGTTGCTTGGGTGAGGAAGAGTTTAAATCACGATGGGTGATGCCCTGTGTGAGTTTGAGAGTATTAATGCACGAAGTGTGATGTCGTGCTGATATTGTAAGGTAAAAGCATGAAAGCTGATGGCGTGACGCACGATGTACAATATTGTACCGTGATAGGAGTGTTAATGCATGAAGGGTGATGCCGTACCAATTATATTGAATTTTATGGTTAGGATGAGAGTATAAGCACGAAGGGTGAAGCCGTGCACTTGTCTTTGTTTTCCTGATTCTTGCTGATAATTGAATTATGGTGTTCTTCACACTTATCTATTGGTTTTCTATTAATTACTTGATATTCCCCACAACATGTTTTCCCCTCATATCTTTAACTGTAAATTCCTGCCTTTATTGTTTTCTACCGTGTACGATTTCACTGCACAAGTTTATTAGGTAGTCTGGTCCTAGCCTCGTCACTACTTTGCCGAGGTTAGGCTTGGCACTTACCAGCACATGGGGTCGGTTGTGTTGATACTACACTCTGCACTGTGTGTAGATCCCAGTGCTGTAGCTTTTGGACCACAGTGAGGTTGCTGCCTTCGGTCTATCAGGCAACCCGAGGTAGTCCTACAGGCGTCCCCAAGATTTGGCGTCTCTTTCTATCTTTCAATACTGTTTCTCTTATGGATTTTAGAAATAACTTGTATTTATCTATAAGACCCCTATTTGTAATATTCGTAGACAGTCTGTGAGATTGTTACACCAGTTTTGGGTACCTTTTGTTTATGGATTTGTATCGATATTATTAAATGGTTATATTTCATCCTTTCGATTTTGTTATTTTCGCTATTTATATAAAGTTAATTCACAACTATTAAAGGATTAAAAATGGGAAAGGATTAAATAATTATATTTATTGGCTTGCCAAGCTTTCACTAGTAGGCACCATCACGACTCCCGAAGGTTTGAAATTTGAGTCGTGACAAGTTGGTATTAGAGCTCTAGGTTGCTTAGGACTCAGAGGCTACAGAGTTAGAAAAAACATCACATCTATTCTTCACTATCGTGCGACTTGATTTCTCAATGCTAATTGAACCTCCACTCTATTCTTTCGCAGATGGTGTGAACACGTACTGCTTCATCAGCTGTCCAGTAGCACGAGCCCCCAGTAGCAGCTCCTGTGAGGGGCAGAGGTCGAGGTCGTGCTAGGGCCCGAGGTAGAGGCAGAGCTCAACCCTAGAGCTCGAGCAAAAACACAAGTGGAGGAGCCTGAGGATGAGTTTAACGACGAGATTCCAGCCCAAGATAGTTCCAGCCGGACCAGCTCATTTCCTAGGGAGTTCGTTGCCACCCCTGTACTTCAGGATGCTATGGACCGTCTAGTGGGCCTTATGGAGAGTGTCTCCAAGGAATTCTTACTTCCTGTTGTCCAAGCTATCTCTCAGGATGGATAAGGAGCCCAGACACCTACTACTCACACTCCGGAGCAGATGGTTCCCCAGTTTCAGACTCCAGCAGCTTAGCTAGTTGGGGTAGTTCAGCTGGGTATTGTTGTACAAATTGGTGAGGGTCCAACTATGTCTACTGATGCCTTTTAGAAGTTTGACAGGTTCACCAAGCTCTTCACTACTACTTTTGGAGGTACATCTTCTAAGGATCCCAAGGATTATTTGGACAGCTTTGTTGAGGTTCTACAGATCATGGGGATAGTGAAGACCAATAGGGTCGACTTTGATGCTTTTCGACTGTCTGGATCCACCAATAATTGGTAGAGAGATTATTTTTGGCTGGACCAGCTGGTTCACCGGCTTTGACTTGGGATCATTTCTCTTAGCTGTTTCAGGAGAAATTTCTTTCTGTCATTCAGAGGGAGAACTATTGCAGGCAGTTTGAGCATCTCCAGTAGGGTTCTAATATCATCACTCAGTGCGAGACCAGATTTATTGACTTGGCCCATAAAGCTCTTCTTATACTTCCCACATTTAGAGAGAGAGTATGAGGTTCATTGAGGCACTCATCCATCATATTTGACTGCAGATGGTTAAGGAGACGGGGAGCGAGATTTTTTTTCAGGATGCGGACAATATGTCCAGGAGATTAAGATGGTTCTGTTTTAGGGGAGTGGTCAGGGGTCTGACAAGAGGTCTCGTCATTTAGGTAGGTTCATTGGTGCCTTATCCGGAGGCAGGGATTCTTTTTGTAGGGTCCATCCTTCCAGATCATTTCATTCAGCACTTTAGGCTTCTCACGATGCACCAGGTGGCTGTGGTTCTCGTATGCAGTATTCCAATCAGTTGCCCTATAGTGCACCACCAGCTCCTACCAGTGCATTGCCACTCCAGAGTTTTTAGGGTGGTCATTCAGACCGTTAGGGTCAGCAGTCTCAGTAGCCAAGGGATTGTTATACTTCTGGCGATATGAGGCATATCGCTATATTTTGCCCTCGAGCACCGAGCAACTCTCAGCATCAGGGTTCGTGTGCCATAGTTCAGGCACTGAGTGTTCCATCGCCCGCTCAGCCAACTAGAGGTGGAGGTAGAGGTGCTAGAGGTGGAATTAGAGGTACTAGAGGTGGAGGCCAGGCCGCTAGAGGTGGAGGCCAGCCAGCAGGGGGCCGTCTCAGAGATGTAGTTCAGAGTGGTCGGCTCCAGCCTCGATGTTATGCTCTTCCAGCCAGACCTGAGGCTGAGGCTTCCAATACAGTTATCATAGGTATTGTTCGGTTTATAGTAGGGATGCTTCAGTGCTATTGGATCTAGGGTCTACACAATCTTAAGTGTCATCTTATTTTGCACCGTATTTGATCATGCCTAGTGATTCTTTGAGTGCTCATGTATATGTGTCTACACCGGTCTATGATTCTATTATGGTAGATCGTGTTCAGCATTCTTGTATGGTTGTGATTGGGGGTCTTGAGACCCGAGAAGACTTGTTAATTTTGGATATGGTTGATTTTGATGTCATATTAGGATTGGACTAATTCTCACCTTACCACGCTATCTTGGATTGTCATGCTAAGACTATGACGTTAGCCTTGCTGGGGTTGCCTTGTCTAGAGTGGAGAGGGATTCCTAGTCATGCCACCCGTAGGGTTATCTCATATATGAAAGCTCGGCGTAATATTGATAAGGGATGTTTGGCCTATTTGGCGTATGTTCGTAATTCTAGTGCCGAGGTTCCTTCTACTAATTATGTGCCTATTGTTTGCGAGTTTCCTGAGGTATTTCCTTTAGATCAGCCGGGTATGCCACTCGATAGAGATATTGACTTTTGCATTGATTTGTCTCTGGGCACTCAGCCCATTTCGATTGCGCCATACCGTATGGCCCCGCCAGAGTTGAAAAAAATAAAAGAGCATGTATACGGTGAAATCGGAGGGTCTAATTACTCGTCATCGTGGTAACTCAAAAGATTGTATCGAAGGCTCGAAGCCACGTCCAAGCTTCCTCCCTCGAGGTTCGTCAACACTTGACCTTGGGGAAGTACTGACCATGCTATGGTAAAAGTGGGGAGTTCCCAAGGCATGCAGCTAGTGCCGACAAAGTCTATCAGGCTAGGCCTAAACATGAATAAGGGCGTCCACTAGCTGTGCTTTCTCCATATCTTTGTAATTAATATATTTTATACTATGTTGGGATCCCCCCTCATATATAAAGGGAATCCTACTCATTTTGTAAATATCTATTGCTCCATACCAAATACACAAGAACATTCTCTCTGTGCTCTAACACATTTCATTGATATTATTGCTTCCATTTATTATCTTCATTCATAGTTCTTCAACTATTGCTTATTATTGGCCATAGAGAGCCACCATTAATTTTATTGTATCTGTTAGTCGTACATCAATCGCCCTTGAAAGCTCCCAACCGAGCATCATAATCGACCTCGAGGCCCCTGAATTGACAAGCTCGAGGCTGCGATTGCTAACCTTTGGGTTTGGTTATCACCTTATTCTCAAACTCTTATCTCGTTTCTAGGTCTTTCACATATCATCAACTGCCTAACAACTATCATACAAATAAATAACGTATTTTTAGAATCCCATAATCAAATTTAATTATTATTATCATTTTTGTGGTAAACAGTTAGGCGCCCACCGTGGGGCTAAAAATAATAGTGATTATTTTTTCTTGATGGTTTTACTACACAACGTAACTTATCTTTCACACTTTTTCTTGCTAAAGAACTTTGATTTCAGGTCAAAATGTCTGATTCAGTAAATAACAATCTCGAGAACCACATAGAGAATGGTATGGCTGTTCCAGATATTGGTGTGCCACTACGAAACCTTGAGAATGCACCAGGACCAATTCCAGTGGACGCATTCTCATGCGACGCCCAACTGGTCGATAGAAGCTCCCACACAACCAGGGATGTGCACAAAGGAGACCAACAACAAACTCAAAAACCCCCAACTAGGGAAGAATGGAAGGTTAGTCTTCATGTTAGTTTCGAAATGTTGCAGGCACAACAGTCGGCTATTACTCGGCTGCAAAGTCATGAGAAAACTCCTAGCACAGTAGCACCGGGGACGGCTCCCCCAGCCGAGCATCTACTAGAGAGATCGAGCAACAACGGGTCGGCAGCGGATTCTGCCATCATAAAGATGATCGAGGATCTCACGAGAAGGATCAAATCGGGTGAGAAAATGATAGAATCCAACGATAAGAAGGTCGAGACTTCACTCCAATGTTGACCAAATTCCTTGAGCACCCCCGATCATGAAAGGTGTGGACTCAAAGAAGTTCGTGCAGAAGCCGTTCCCACAGGAAGTGGCCCCCAAACCCATTCCAAAAAAGTTCAGAATACCAGACCTCCCGAAGTACAACGGTACCTCGGACCCCAATGAGCACAATACTGCTTACATTGTGAAGTGAAGGGAAACGACCTAAGGGATGACGATATCGAGTCCATATTGTTGAAGATGTTCGGGGAAACACTTTCTAAAGGGGAAATGACATGGTATCACAACCTGGCCCCAAAATCTATAGACTCATTTTCCATACTGGCAGATTCCTTCATAAATGCACATACCGGGGCCATCAATGTGGCCATAGGGAAATTCAACGTCTTCAAAATCGAGCAAAGGGAGAACGAGATGCTACGAGAACTCATGTCTCGCTTTCAGATGGAATGAATGGAACTTCCACCAGTCTCCGACGACTAGGCAGTACAGGCCTTAACTCAAGGTTTGAATGAATGAAGCTTGGTGGCTTCGAAGCAGCTAAAGCAGAATCTGGTTGAATGTCCCGCCGTGACCTTGTCGGACATTCACAACCGATATCAATCAAAAATTAGGGTTGAAGAGGACCAACTAGGAGCCACCTCGGTCTCGGTATATCCTAACAGGCTTCCAGCAAAAGAGCTAAAGCCAAATAAGGAAAGATACCAACTATACGTTGAAGACAGGAGAAATGCCCCGAGACATAACCCACCTCGCAACGATCGAGGACATAATCCTCGGGGCAACAGAGGCACCTTACTTATCAGAAAACAAGTTCAACATCGATGTATAAGACATCATATTCGCCATCAGCAATGTCAAAGACGCCAGATGGCCTGGGCCTGTACAATCGGATCCTTCGCTAAGGAATCATAACCTAGTGTGTGAGTTTCACAACACACACGGCCACAGGACCGATGATTACCACCAGCTTGTAGAAGAAGTAGCCAAACTACTCAACAAAGGTCACCTCCGAGAATTTTTAAGCGACCAGGCCAAAAATCAATTTGGGGAAAGAGATGCGGCCAAAGAACGAAATGAATGAGCCACAACATTTCATCCACATGATCTTGGGTGCCATCGATGCCCCACAAGAACCTGTGACGAGAAGAACAAAAATATATGTCACCAGATAAAAGCAAACCCGTGGTTACATATCCGAGGATGCTCTCACGTTCAGCGACGAGGACATTGAGACCTTGTGTCAGCCTCATAATGATGCATTGGTAATCTCTTTCCTTGTAAATACATTTCAAATTAAATATGTACTTGTGGATCAAGGTAGCTCGACCGACGTTATCAAGTCGAGGGTAATGGAGCAGCTCAGACTGCTTGACCAAATCATGTCTGCCACTCCAGTCCTTAATGAATTCAACATGGAAAGTGAAACAACAAAAGGAGAAATCACCCTCCTAGTCAACATGGTCGGCACAACCCAAAATGTCAAATTCCTTGTCATCGAAGGAGATATGAGGTCCAATGCCTTGTTCGGGAGGCCACACGAGAGCAGTACCATCCACCCTCTATCAAGTGATGAAATTCCTGACATGAGATGGGATTAAAACCATCTATGGGGAGCAGCATGCAGCAAGACAAATGTTCGCGGTGCACGATGTTGCACCAACACCAGTACCTCCACCTCGAAAGGAGACAAAGGGCAACCAAAGAGTAAAATAGTGACAACAAACATCATCTTTGGTTAAGCCTGATTAAACAAAACACAGGACCATACCGCATCCTCATTACAAGAGATTGGAACACACCGTGGCTCAAAATATTGCCGGCACATTCTACACTAAGGTTTAACCATCTCCCTTTTCATTTTATACTTCATACAAACCTTTATGCAGGCGCCGGACCAAAGTAGTCGAAATGCTAACTCAGCTTGAAGACCTTAAGGTTTTAAAGCATCCGTTGCACTCTTTTCCTTTGACTGAACTTTTACCCCAAAAAGGGTTTTATCGGCAAGGTTTTTAACGAGTCAACATCCATATGCTACCTAAGGAAGACTCAACTAGTATTCAAGGCTTCTTTTGCAACAAACCTCGAACACTGGTGGGCTTTTCCCAAGAAGTCCATCTACTCGGAGAAGCCAAGAAAGGCCGAATGGGGTCTTAATAGGAAAATGATGTACCGGGAAAAACGGTCGAATGAACCATGTCCGTATAGGATAGCTGGTCCCCTGATAGCAAAACATGTATACTTGTACCAAGTGATTGAAGAATACTTTTTCATCAAAGCATTTCACGCTTCAAAACAAACTCGGCATTTTAGTAAAGACGACTCCTCTGTCAAAAATGTCCCGAACACTCGGGGACTAGCGTCAGCAATTCAACACCTGAACGACCTGCGACTCCGAACTCCAAAATCACATATCTCTCAATGAGGAAACATCAAAACTGCAAAATATCTCCGAGGCCGAAGTGTTTCTCGAACACTCGGGGACTAGCATCAAAATCTCAAAAATCGCACGTCCTCCTGGTCGGAAACTCTGAAATCATAAGCCCTCAATGAGGCAACATAAAATTTGCATGTAATGTCTCCCGAGCCAAGGTACCCTCAATGACTCGGGGACTATTGCCAATCATCACTTATTAAAAACCCGAGGCCATAAGACCCCAAGCGGAAAGACTCGATCTCGTAATACCTACATAAGGCAACAACAATATTTGTAAGACCTCAAGCAAGGCGTTAATCGCACTCGTACCAAGTGCCAATATCTATAAAACCTCGAATGAGGCATGAACCATACTTGCACCAAGTATATAAAAACTGCAAGACCTCAAAGGCATAAAGGCATAAACGTGATCTCAAATTTAAGGCTATATATCGAACTTATAAGACCCCTAAAAGGCATACCCTCGATATAGATGACAAAACTACTTCACTCAAGATTAAAAATGGCTCCGTCCAAGCACAAATGACTACAGTCACAAGGCTGTACCAGCAAAACTAACGTGACTCAGGGACGCCCGACCGTCACTACAAAATTACAAGCCTTCAATCACTTCGAAAAGAACCGGTTAAACAGGCTACCCTTGACAGAGGCAAAAGAGTTTTGACCATGACTGCTCCAAATTACAGGCTTCGAGATACTCAGCCTCTGAGCCAGACCTCCCGAGGTGCTCAATCATCGCCACATAACGACTCGTAATCCAGGTTTCTATCAAACCATCGAAGAGTCAGGCAAACAAAATTTCAAAAAAAGTGCTTAGCGGGGGAAAATAAAGCCTATAAAAAGTTGCATTGATCCAACGCATAAGAGCCTCTGTCGCTCGCCCACATTAAATGTCACATCCACCCAACACGTAAGAGCCTAAACTACAAGAAATATGACTTTCAACGACTAATTCTTAGCGAAGGGATATGAATTCGATCGTAATAAGTGTATTTATAACAACCTAATTTTTTTCCCATCGTGAACAACTAATTTAAGTTCATCCAGATTTAATGGGGAATAAAAATGCTGAGCAATAGACCGGGCATGTAATAGCAAAAAACATGGACAAGGGTACTGTACCATCAAACTCAAATCAGCAAGGACCTTTAATGAATTTATCAAGCGGAAAGGTGGTAGGCAATGTGAGTGGTAAGGGTAATGAACAGTGGAAAGAGGTAAGGATAATCGTGTTAGACAAGCTACTAATTAGAAAGAAGCCCAAAAGACTACAAGGAAAGAAAATGTTGCAATCAACCAAGACGCATTAGAGCAGGTACAAGTAGGGAATAAATTTGCACTGTTGGAAATGGAGGAGACGGGAAATGATGATGATAATGTATTCCAAAAGAAATTACAAGCTAAGGATGATGCTGTGACTCATCCAAATGGGGCAGATTCTTAGATTGATAATCAGTGGGCTATTGTAACAGATGGCGATAATCGCAGTGCATTAAACAACTCTTTACATTTTGGAAAATCATTAAATCCAGCAGCCCAAAAATTCAATCCAACAACTGTTGCAAGTGTAGTGTCACATAAAGGTAACAAAGGCAGTGCAAGTAGCAAGGAAAAAGAAAATATCACAGCAAATAAGGAAGCTACATTGCAATGGGTACACAGAACATTTACTGATAATTTAGTTGTTACCAACACATCTTGTCAAGAAGTACCATCTCAAGACTCACTAAAGGCAAATACTTTCAAAATACAAGCTGGAAAACTTCACATAGGTGAAGTTAAGGTTTGGACTGAACAAATAGAGGAGGACTCAGAAGAAGGAGAATTTTTGGGAGAAGAGGATCATAGTGAAGATCAGGATAAAGCTGAAGATGATCAAGATGGAGAGGAAGAACAAGGTGTGAATGGACAAGCTTTACAAGCTGTGATAGCGCACAATGAAAATCAACAAATAGCAGAAGCATCAAAAATTCGTGAAGGGACTGAGCAAAGTGCACAAATGTAGAACACCGACCTTAAATCTCCTGAAGATACTTTGAATCCTAAGAGGAGTAATGTTCAAACTAATGAAGAAAATACTTGGTTGAACGACCCAGGGGGTACTAGAGGAGATATAGGGGGTACAGGTGATGAGTTAACTAGTGACAAACAATACACACCATATGTGCAAAAGAAAGATGCAGGACAGATTGCTCAAATAGTAATAACCACTGTTCCATTGAGTGAAACTTCACCAAAAGTAAATCAAGGAAAGGAATGTGCAGGAAGAACAATAATTGCCAATCAGAAAATGAAAGAACTGACTGCTAATCTTAAGGGTCAAGGTGAGCATGAAAATGTGGAAACCAAAGGTCAATGTGAGCATGAAAATGGGCAGCTTATGTTGTCAACGGGGAATAACAAGATGTAATTCAGGAAAACGTGAGGCTTATGACCATTAAATCCAAGTTGTTGCAAGATCAACGCGAGGAAGATGATGAAGAGTACTATGGCGATGTTTTTACAGGTTACTCAGCTGAAGAAGGTGATGAGGAGGTGGATCAAGATAGTGTAGGGGAGGAGCTTGATTCTCTTATTCCAACCCTTGGCAACACTGGACGCATGAGTAGAATCAGAAACAAAATGCAAACCACATAACAACAACAAAATAAGGTAATTGTTGCTACCTCTCAAGATGGAAACACATTGGTTACAAAATATTTTGCTCGAGACATACCAAATCCAGTGAAGGTGGGCAGAGATATATATGAAGATGATGAGGAAGATGATATGCTAAGTCAATGCCGGGCAGAGGCAGCAAGAAAAGGTGATTTATCACCAATGCATAGCAGCAAAATAAAGAAGGCACATACAAGGAAAAATGGTTGGGACGACAAGGTTAGTGATTTTTTAAATGTTAGGCGACCTCCAATGAGAATTGCCAAATAATAGAAGGTTGCCCCAACTACATCAACGATGTCCAACCATTCAAAAAAGAAATGATGTTTTTTGAATACATTTTGAATGCGGTTGAGGAAAACAATAAAGAATTACAAATTAAAGATTTTACAAGTTTGGAAAAGAAGGGACAATAAACAAATTGGTACTACATTCTATTTTACCACTTTCTTAGTATTCTCATTTGTAATGCCATCACAGAGTATGTTCATTGAATATTTGGTACTCTCTAGTTCTTATTTTTTTACATGCATGCTAGTAGGTGAGGCTTTTGTATGCCTCAATAGGATTAGTAAGGTAAGGTTTAGCCCGGTTTGTATTATATGGTTAACAATATCGGTGCTATTGTCCCCCTTATTTGTACTTTCCTAATTGTGGTATTTTATTTTCTTTTATTAATAAAAAACTAGCCCTACGCGCTTGCCTAGCGGATTACCAAAAAAATAATTTAAGTTCCGTATTAACGTGGGGATATTATTCAACCCTTAAAATTTAAGTTCCGGTCGTATTAACAAAAATAAGGCGCTACTTTTTCCCTATTTATTTTTCACAGCCCACGTTTCTCAACCCTCCACCCCCTCCCACCAACAGGAAAAAAGGAAAAACCCCCAAGCTTCGCTCTGTTTTGGTCGCAAAACACATCCATATTTATGTTAAAAAAACTTTAGCCTTTTCTCGTTACTGCTCACCATCATCTGCTTGTCTACTGGTTTGGTCATTGTCACATGTGATTGATAAAAAAAATACATCATTCTCAGAGTTTTCTTCTCATTAATGTAAGTTTCTACTTTTATAACTATTAATTGTATTTTTATAACTACTAACTATAAATTTTCTTCTCATCAATGTAAGTTTATGCCTTTGTAACTATGAATTGTACTTTTGCAACTATTAATTGCAGTTGTAGAATGCCAAATTTTTCATAGTCATGGGTTTGCACTGTATGTTTCAATCTAGGGTTCTTTTACTTGTTATTGTATCTGTAAATATAATATTGGACTAATATTTATAGTTATTATGTTCACATGTTTTTCAGACTATGATGTATGTACTGATGTGAGCATATTTTTTTAGTAGGTTTGCTTGAAATTAAAAAGAGGTGGGATGATTCAGATTATTAAATACACTCATTAATCAGATGATTTCTTAGGACTATACTCTATCTATTTTCAGCGATTGATTTTTGAATTGTATTTTAGTGCTCCATGATTATAAGTATTTTTACTTTGGATGGGTAAAGAATTGTAGTCATAGTTTTCTATGTAGGATCTTTTTCTTTGATGAAACAAACTATTTGTTCTCATACTAGATGAATCCTAAATATCTTAAACTAACTAGATGATATGATTGTGTAAAATAAAAAAAAAATCTGAAAGAAGAGTCATAATGTTTGTTTTTTGCACCTTTTGAGCTATTGTCTCCTACTGGATATCAAAAAGTAAGAAACAGGAGAAGTAAAAATCTGTGAAGAAAAAGGAGAAGAAAAATTGTAGAAACTACTTTTGTGTTTCATATTTTCTTGACACTGTCTTTTTCAGAATTACTTGAGCAAGAAAAATAGTATTTTACAATTTTTTTGTAATTAAGCTTATGAAATAGTTAGTCACAAGGGTGTCACATCGTCTCAACACAATTATCATAAGATCAATTAAAATGTGCAAAATGTAACAGAAAGGTGTGATTTTCTAAGTCTGACTATTCCTCTAAATGCACCAAAACGTCCCGACTCAATGTTATTGATGAAACAATTAGTAATTGGCTCATTTTATAATCTCAAAGAGTATATATAAATCTGTAGGAGAGCAAATTTATAGAAGCATACTCTTTATAGAAAGAGGCAGCTACAAAGAAATTTTGTTAAGAAAGAGATTGAGATGACAGATGATGACATGCCTGTCATGTCCCTGAGTTGTATAACCCTGAAAAGGTTCAGTTTCTGCTACTTGAATACACATGTTTGCTGATTGAGGGAGGATCTTCTATTAAAAGTTGAGCTTATCAGAAGTGGGAATTGCTTTATAATTGCAAATAATTTGGTTATATGGAAAAGGGGTCTTCTACCTCAGAAAATAACCCGAAATGGGAAGTGTTTCAGCTACCACAATTTTTCATTAAGGGAGTTAACTATGAAGCCAGAATTGATGAAGAAAGCAGAACTTGAAGCTTTTCTCCCTGACTGAAGGAAAGCAGGACGAGAAGCTTAAGATTCTTATTGGCTCAGTTGGATCGAAGAGCAATAAGGTGCCTTAAGTTAAAGCACTTCTCAACTTTCTCAATTAGCATCTAACTTGTCAAACATGGTATTATGGACTCCAACAACCACTCGTGTCGCTTCACTTTATGTTGCTGTTGATGCTCATGTAATGAATTCTTAGGTGAGCCTTTACTAATTTATCTAACTTCATTACCGTTAAATTTTAGAAAATCTAGAATGAATATGCTTTTGTGAGATACTAATATTACACTAGAGTGTAATGGGAAAGTTTACATTACAGTGGAAAGGTGGAATAGTAAGAAATATAGTTTTTGCTCTTAACAAGAAGGGTAACTGAACTGGATAGATGAAAAAAGAAAGGAGACCTAAGGCTCTTCTATCTTGAAAATATTTCTTACTGAATGTAAAGATTACGCAGTAATATTATTTTTTTTTTCAACATTCAGTACCAAGTCATATGATTGAGAAACATAAACTGCGGTTCGTCCAATGAAATTGAGAAGTTGAGTTATCTAGTTTTCTTGTATCCCTTTATATATCCAACTTGGAGATGTATATGAGGAACCGTTCTAAATATCACGACTTAAGAGAATTTTTTATTTTGTTTATGACTAGTCTGTAGAGGGAAGAAGATAGAATGTAGGCGTTCATCTTTATTAGTGTTAACTAGAGACGTGCAGAAAAGGTTGTACCTTGAGCATGGAAGTTGCAGAAACCACTTTTGTGTTTCAGTTACCTTTTATTTTCTGATTAATTTTGTACTTTCCTGAAGATCTTGGTTTCTCTTTTTGGAGGATGGTTCTCATACATGCATCAACAAATCTTCTTACTGCAAATATTGCCGCTGGTTGTTTCATCGTGATCTTTTTGCCGTGCTCTTCATTGCCAAATATATACGAGGCTAAGTAAAAGACCTTGAATTCAATATTGTACAGTGACTGCGGATAATTCACTCTTTAATCTTATCAATACTTGCGATACATTTGTTTTATGCTTAATCATTGATCCCAATAAACTCAACTTGCCAGGATTTATCATTTTCATTGTTGTAATATAGGTTCTGCAAGAACTAACAAAAGTTCGCATTCTTCTCTACGTAATTCACTTCATAGTTACGGACTTATCATTTTCCCCACCCTCTCTCCGTTTTATATTTGGTTGTTGTGTTACTGACGTTGGTTCTGGTGAATTGCAGGTCTTATGAACAGCTTGTATTCAGTTTATGGTACTTATTATTGACTATACATTCTCCGGTATCTAATTTTTCTCTTGTAACATGATATGATCTAACATATATATGACAATGGAGATATATATATATATATGATGAATTAATATCTAGAAGAGTTCACTCGAGTGATGCTGCAAAGTTTTCTGAACTAAGTCCATGTCCTTGTAATTGTGTTGGTTGGGTAGTTATCTGGTTAGTATTGGCTTCAATGCGAATCTTAATTAAAGAATGTGAGAACTTTTTTCATCATTTGTCAATCACAAATCCTTTTGTTTCTTGGACTATTTTTCATGGGAAGGATATCTTTTATATTTCTTTGTGGAGCGAACACCTTGGACTTGTCATTCTCTCACTAGGTATTGTCTTGTGATATTAATTATCACTTTACCCCTTCTGGTTTTATCAGATTGTTATCCGATTTTTATTTAAAACTAGGAACTAAGCTTCTACTTTATGGTTAGATACTAAAAGTTTACCAGGTTCTCAATCAGTTAGTAAATTTTTATGTTCATAAATAGTTTATTAGTAGCTTAATCACGTTTTCTAGAACCTAGTAATTTAAAAGCAATTATACTACTGAATGATGACATTTATAGCTTCTCTTTTTTGGTACATATAGTGTACAATAAGTAACTAATAGGAAATGAATCAAAGTGCTCTTACCTCCTAGTTAACCATTCTTAATTTCTCATTTTAATTTTGTGAAGTCATTCTAAAGAACAAGATTATAGTCATCACGCTGAATCCATATCTTGATTCATGAGCTAAGTTGCTCCGGACATGCCAGTTTAGGTGCCGCACCCGTGTCGATACGAACTCTAGTATGGGTGTGGGTATGGAATTAGTACCGGATCTGATCAAATAATTTTGGGTACTTTGACAACACCGCATGGAAAAATTCGAGACGAGATACAATTTGATTCCCAAAATCAGAACCAAAACTGGGATAACATTTGAAGAAAACAACATACCTTATCTAAAAAATCAATCATGTACTTATCTACAACTTGAGAATAAAAAGAAATACACACTTTACAAGTTATATGTAAGTATTCCACAAAATTTATCATAATTTAAAGATACTTTTATAATTTTATTTTATTTTT
>MU779382.1:118618-136950 GCA_026770625.1 Nicotiana glauca | reverse complement strand
ATTCTTAAGTTGGAAACTCTTCCTGCAAGGCATAAATCATGAATTTAGTATAATTCATAATCATTTAAGCTCAAACTTTTGTAAAATGCAGTAATTAAAGTGTTGTTACAACGACTAAAACACGAGTTTTTAGCCTATGATCACTAAGTCCTATTATCCAGGGAGGTCCTGATAACTCCTAACAATTATGAACCTAAATAATCTCTTCTCAAAGTATTCCTCCCACTACATTTGTTATCAAAAAGGTCTTAAACTACTTTCCATTATCCAGGAGGGTCCTGACAACTTCTATTATGACTTTCACTATATCTTGTTATTTAGACTGACCTTAAAACTACGCCCCATTATCCAGGAGGGTCCTGACAACTTCTAATTAAAAACAGTTTTAACCTAAGGTATATCTACTGAAGGTACAACTTCCATTATATCTTGTTATCTAAGCAGACCTTGAAACTACGTCCCATTATCCAGAAGGGTCCTGAAAACTCTTAATTGAAACCTATTGCAAACTTTAGAACGAATTTATATTCCTTTGGTGTACGTTTATGCTAAACTACGTTTCTCATGATTGTTTTTGAAATCAAACTAAATCCCATTTTTCAGGAGGGTCCTGACAACTCCTAACAAAAACCTTAATTATCTCTTCTAAAGGTATTATTCTAACTACATTTGTTATCAAAAAGTTTTAAACTACTCCCCATTATCCAGGAGGGTCCTGACAACTTCTAATTAAAAGGCTTTTTGGGGAACTTTGAATTTTATTTGATGTGACTGAACCCCAGAGAGATGTTGCCTACGTAACCTTTCGGAATCAAGTCGAACGTAGTTCAGGGAAAATATTTGTTTTTGTTATTTTTTTTTAATAGTACTTCCGGGTTCCAAAGAGGGTAGCCAACGAAGAGTAACCGGCTCAAATGGGATGAGGGAGAATGCGTCTTAACACGAGTTGTCCCACTTCAAAATTCCTGGGACGCACTTTCTTGTTATAAGCGTGGGCCATTCTTTGTTGGTACAACTGCCCGTGAGAAACCGCGGCCATTCATTTTTCATCAAGTAAAGACAACTGTTCCAGTCGAATCTTGACCCACTCACTATCCTCAATTTCTACTTCAACGATTATCCGGAGTGAAGGGATTTTTACCTCTGCAGGTATAACAACTTCAGTTCCATAAACCAACAAGTATGGGGTTGCTCCTACCGATGTGCACATCGTGGTGCGATATCCAAGTAATGCAAAAGGCATCTTTTCATGCCATCGTCTGGAGCTTTGAATCATCTTTCTCAGAATCTTCTTGATGTTCTTGTTTGCTGCTTCGACGGTACCATTGGCTTTGGGCCGATAGGGAGTGCAATTTCTATGTGTTATTTTGAATTATTCGCATACTTCTTCCATCAAACGACTATTCAGGTTGGCAGCATATTCTGTGATGATAGTTGCAGGAATGCCGAAGCGGCAAATAAGATTAGAGTGTACAAAATCTACCACAGCTTTCTTGGTGACTGAGTTAAGAGTGATGGCTTCAACCCACTTCGTGAAGTAGTCAATAGCAACCAGTATGAATCTATGTCCGTTTGAGGCTTTTTCCTCGATTGGCCCAATAACGTCCATGCCCCAAGCAACGAATGGCCAAGGTGCTGACATAGGATGTAGTTCTATTGGAGGTGCATGAATCAAATCACTGTGCACCTGACACTGATGGCATTTTCGGACAAAACTGAAGCAGTCCTTCTACATAGTTATCCAATAATATCCTGCCCGAAGGACTTTCTTTGCCAAAACATACCCATTCATATGAGGTCCGCACACTCCCACATGTACCTCATGCATAATTCTTCCAGCTTCCTCGGCATTAACACATCTCAACAAGTTGAGGTCCGGGGTCCTCTTATACAAGACATCACCAATCAAGAAGAAACCACTCGCGTGCCATCTGATGGTCCTCTTTTGATCTCCAATAGCTTGCTCAGGGTATTCTTGCATTTTCAAAAACCTTTTAATGTTGTGATACCATGGCTGGATGATTGGTTCCGCCTCAACCGTGTTACAATAACCATGCCTTTCCTTGATTTGGATCTCCAGAGGATCAATATGGGAATTGCTTGGGTAAGGCAACATCGAAGCCAGAGTGGCAAATGCATCAGCTAATTCATTGTGACACCGAGGGATGTACCTGAATTCTATCGACTTGAACCGCTTGCTGAGATCTTCCACGTGTTGCCGATAGGGAATAAGCTTAATATCTCGGGTCTCCCACTCTCTCTGGGCTTACCGGATAATCAGATCAGAATCCCCCATGATTAATAACTCTTCAACATCTTGTTCAATTGCCATGTTCATGCCCATGATGCAGGCTTCATACTCAGCAGTATTTTTTGTGCAGAAGAAGCGAAGCCTGGCTGTAGCCGGGTAGTGTTGACCAGTAGGTGAGATCAAGATTGCTCCAATTCCCACACCTCTAGCGTTTACCGCTCCATCGAAGAACATTTTCCAAGCATGAATGTATTCAGAGATTGCTTCTATTGAATTTATCTCTTCATCTGGGAAGTAAGTGCTCAATGTTGGTATTCTTCGTCAACCGGATTTTCAGCCAGATGATCTGCCAACGCCTGGGCTTTCATCGTCGTGTGAGTGACATAGACTATGTCAAACTCAGTGAGTAGAATCTGCCATTTTGCTAACCTCCCTGTGGGCATTGGTTTCTGGAATATATACTTCAATGGATCCAACCTGGTTATGAGGTAGGTGGTGTAGGCTTGCAGATAATGTCTTAGCTTCTGAGCGACCCAAGTCAAGGCGCAGCAGGTTCTTTCCAACAGAGTATATTTTTCTTCATAACTGGTGAACTTCTTACTCAAGTAATAGATTGCTTGTTCTTTCTTCCCAGTTACATCGTGTTGCCCGAGGATACAACCAAAAAAATTTTCCAATACCATCAGATACAAGAAAAGAGGTCTCCCTGGCTCTGGTGGGACCAAGACTAGAGGATTTGACAGATATTCTTTGATCTTATCGAAGGCTTCTTGACATTCATCCGTCCACTTGACTGCTGCATCTTTCTTCAACAACTTGAATATAGGCTCACATGTGGAAATCAGTTGAGTAATGAACCGGCTGATATAGTTTAATCTGCCCAACAAGCTCATCACATCCTTCTTAGTTCTTGGAGGAGGCAAATCTCGGATAGACTTTATCTTGGTTGGGTCTAACTCGATACCTCCCCCGCTGACTATGAAGCCCAGAAGTTTGCCCGACGGAACTCCAAATGCACATTTAGCGGGGATTAGCTTCAGATCATACTTGCGCAACCGCTCGAAGAACTTTCTCAAATCTCGAATGTGGTCATCCTGAGTTCGGGACTTGATGATTATGTCATCCACATACACCTCTATCTCCTGATGCATCATATCATGGAAGATGGCAGTCATGGCCCTCATATAGGTTGCTCCAACATTCTTCAAACCAAATGGCATAACCCGGTAACAGTATGTACCCTAGGGTATGGTGAAGGCCGTTTTCTCTGCGTCTTCCTCATCCATCAACACCTGATGATATCCTGCGTAGCAATCCACAAAGGACTGTATCTCATGCTTGGCGCAATTATCAATAAGGATATGGACGTTGGGCAAAGAGAAATTGCCTTTGGGGCTTGCCCTATTCAAATCTCTGTAGTCCACACACACCTGGGTCTTCCCATTTTTTTTCGGAAATGGGACTACATTGGCCAACCATGTAGTGTAGCGAACTACTCGGATTACCCCTGCTTTTAACTGTTTTGTGATTTCTTCTTTGATCTTATCACTGATGTCAGTTTTAAACTTTCTTTGTTTTTGCTTGACCGGAGGGCAATCGGGGTAAATTGGCAACTTATGCACCACTAGATCAACACTCAGCCCTGGTATGTCGTCATACGACCAAGCAAACACATCTTTAAACTCAAACAGAAGTTGGATTATTGTATCTCGAGTTTTCTCATCCGTGTGAATGCTTATTTTGGTTTCCCGGATTTCCTCAGAAGTTCCCAAATTAACCTGCTCAGTATCATTCAAATTTGGCTTAGGTTTATTCTCAAATTATTCAAGTTCTCGATTTATTTCCCTAAAAGCCTCTTCTTCATCATATTCCGGTTCTTGGTTCATTATTTCATAGTTAGACAACGTGTTTGGATCTGGGCATGAAGTCCGCAAGCATGTCATGTTATTTAAAGCCGCATTATTATAACTGAAAAAAAAAAAGAAATAAAAGAGGAAAATAAAGAAAATCAGAAAGAATAAAGAGAAAAACGAACGATGAAATATTGGTTTCATTTCTTGGAATTGGGAAAATAACAAGGATACATTTGGAATTTAAAAACAAGAAACTAAAAGAAACATCCGAATTACACCCTGGAATAACTCGGGATGCAGAAAAAGTAGCAGGACAGGTCTACCGGGACTCCCGCCTGATCAGAAATGGCGTAGCCTTCCAATTTTGAAGCATGGCGCTTGGTCCCATGTATAACACCTCAGCGATGCTAGTGCCCTCTCCCAGCTGAACCATGTGGGTTTAGTAGAGTGCTTTTCTTATTACCCCACATATTTTCTCAATTTCTTCAGCAGTGAAAACCTCATCATCTTCCTCTTCACTGTACTTCAGCTTGACAAAGGTTTCATACAGATGTGGAAATGGCTGTGGAAAAACCCATCCTTCTTTCTTTCGCTCATCTGCCCACCTTACATCATCTGGGTTAGGATGGAAACCAATCCCGAAGAACTTTTCGGTCGTAGGCAGAGTCACCAGCTCAGATATTCCTTGTAGAGACTTTCCAAGTCCTTTTCCTGGCTTGAAACCATGTCTGATCATTTCCTTGGACACCATAATCGAGGCATTGGATAGGGAAGGTTGAGGGCAAGGGTTTCCTTCTTCATGCTGATCCGCCACCACAACTTCGAATGCTTGGTAGACTATATGCTCACTACCCTCCCTCACTTCTAGACATGGGAGAGATGGGTCCCGATAGATCGACTGTTCATCTTCTCCACGGAACACAATTTCCTGATCCTCATATTCAAATTTTACCATTTGATGGAGGGTAGAAGGCATAGCTCCAACGGCATGGATCCAAGGCCTTCCCAGAAGAAAATTATAACATGTATCCATATCTAGCACTTGGAATGTCACCTCGAAGTCCACCGGTACAATGGTCAAGATTAGGTCAATTTCCCCGATGGTATCTCTTTTGATGCCATCAAAGGCTCTCACACAGACATTATTGGGACGAATCCTTCCAGTCCCGATTTCCATTCTCTGAAGTGTGGAGAGTGGGAAAATGTCAACACCCGAGCCTCCATCTACCATGACTCGCTTTACATAATATCCCTCACACTTGACAGTCAAGTGCAAGGCCTTGTTGTGAGCAGCTCCCTCTGAAGGCAAGTCATTTTTGCTGAATGAGATTTGATTGACAGCAAAGAACCTTTCCGTCATTCTTTTAAGTTGTTCCACCGAAGTTTCAACTGGCACATAGGCCTCATTCAAAGTTTTCATTAACACCTTTTGATGCTCAGGGGATTTCAACAGTAATGACAGTAAAGACACTTGTTTAGGACATTTTCGCAACTGATCGACCACCTCGTAGTCGGCCATTTTCATCTTTTGAAAGAAAACTTCTGCTTCCTCAGCACTCATAGATTTTTTAGGCGGGAAACGCCTTTTGGTAGCATTTTTTACCTCTTCTATATTTGAGTACTTTTCAACGGGAACATTTTCTAGAAGCTCTCCTAAGATCTCTTTCACTTTATACGTAACCACCGTCTGATGATAATTCCATGGCACTGCAGCAGGGTTGGTCATAGGCTTCTGTGGTACGCGTCCAATAACCACCGGCTCATTCAGCCGAGGTGGTTTGATTGTCCCCCGCACCGCATAGGCTTGCTTGGGTACGTACACTTGCATTCCTATTTTTACTTCCAATATCTTTGGAGGGCTTACAATCAGCTGCTTTTCTTGACGGCCTCGCGGGATATAGAGAATTCCATCTTTGGGAGGTATCGCCTCTATTCTTGTTTCAGCTTTCTTTTCTGGTTCTGTCTTGGTGACCATGTTTTTTTTCTTCCCTTTATCTTGCTTTGGGGCCAACTTTGGATTTCTTTCTGCATCAGCAATAGCAATGATGGCCTTTAATGCTGGATCGAACTCTTTATCCTCACAGATCATCCCAATCACAGGCCCATTATTGTGGGCTAGCAAAGGATTGTTGGTCATATTTGGGACCTCCTCGTCCCTTAGCACTATTTTCCTTGCTCTATCAAGTCTTCCACGGCTCTTTTAAACGTCCAACAGTTTTCTGTATCATGCCCCTCAGCTCTTGAGTGATAAGCACATCGGACGCCCCGCTTATAGGAGGGTGATTCTGTGTTTTGCCTATTTGGAGGTATGGGCTACAGCAAATTCATTTGAACAAGCTTTGGGAACATACTGGAGTAGGGTTCACCGATTGGTGTAAAATTTAGTCTCCTGGGTGGTTCCCGAAGACGGAAGTTATTTTGTAAAGGACAGGGGTTATAGTGGTTTTGGTGAGGAGGCTGGTTTCTTTGAAATGGAGCTTGGTTTCTATTGGCATGTGGCTGCGGCTGGGCAAAGGGTTGAGCGTTCATGACCGCATAAGGTGGAGGAGCATAAGCTATTTCATGATGAGGGTAATAATGTTGAGGGGTTCTTTCAGAAAACATGGGTCTGAGATCGCGATGTCTCCTTGCCCTTGATGCTGCCATAGACGTTTCTTCTTTCTTCTTTCCTTTAGCCATTCCTCCAGACACACCTTGAATGGCTTAGGAGGTTGCTCTGATGGCTGACTGGCTCAAGATTCTACCTGTTTTCAAACCATTCTCCACCATCTCGCCGATCTTAACTGCCTCTGCAAAGGGTTTGCCCATAGCTGACATCATGTTCTGGAAGTAATCGGCTTCCTGGGCCTGAAGAAATACGGTGGCCATTTCCACTTCATCCATTGGAGGTTTCACCCTCGATGCTTGCTCGCGCCACTTAATCTCATACTCCCAAAAACTTTTTGAGGATTTCTTCTTTAGATTTGCCAAAGAGTTCCTATTTGGCGCAATGTCTATGTTGTACTGAAATTGTCGAACAAAATCTCTGGCAAGATCGTCCCAAATGTGCCATCGAGATATGTCCTGATCCATATACCATTCTGAAGCTATGCCTACTAAGCTTTCTCCAAAGTAAGCCATTAACAACTCCTCTTTTCCGCCAGCCCCACGCAATTGCCTATAATACTTTTTTAGGTGAGCAATGGGATCGTCATGCCCATCATATTTCTCAAACTTCGACATTTTGAATCCCATAGGCAGGTGCACGTGAGGGAACATGCACAGATCATTATAGGAAACACTCTTCTGCCCGCTTAAACCTTGCATATTTTTTAAGCTCTGCTCTAAACTCCTCATCCTTTTTGCCATCTCATCCCGTTCAGGAGATTTTGGAGTTTTATCTTGTCCGGGTGTGGACTCAAACGGGGGTGGCTGAGAGTAAGTGTATGTGGGATATTGAGGAGGATCCGCTTGAAAAATAAGATTTTTGAAAGTGAAGGCCAGGGGATCAAAAGTGAGCCTAGGTAGCAAAGGCTGTGTGGTAGCGGAGGATGGTGGAGCGGTAAAGATATTGGGAACTACTCCTGATGTGAACACCTGGGGGCGTACCTCAGAAGGTGTTCCTACAAAGTGAGCAGACATGGTTGGTTGTCCCAATGGGGTATTCGGATGACTGATGGGGATGTTAGAAGTACCCCCGGATTTCGGGAACAACTCAGGAAAGCCAGGGATAGCATTTGGAGGCTCTTTTCCATTGGTCCATGCATCCCACATCTCCATAACTCGGAGATGAAATATCCGGTTTTCTTCAGCTGTGGCAGACTCGGAGGCCGGGATCCCTGAGATGGGGATATCTTCGGTGATGAGAACTGGTGGCAAAGTCATTTCAGATGACATTTCTATACATCCTTTTGATCTGGTAAAATACCGATGCGATGCCAGTTTACCAAAAACCAACCACCATTTCTAAAAACCTAAGCTGGAAATTGACAGCAACAACGGTTAGTTTGAGACAAGTAGCAGATATCTAACCGCACATTGGGGTGTGATGCACCTATACAGCTCAACGAATGTCTACATATTTTCCACGGTTGCATGCGTCATCCCAGCTTTTCTTCCTGTTTCTTTTCTTTTGATTTATTTTTCCTTGCTTTTCCTTTGCTTTCTGGTTTTCTCTCATTTTGATTTTTCTTTCCTCTCCATTTTCTTTTCTTTCTGGCCTTTCTCTTTTTGTGTTTCTTTTCCACTCTTGTTTTTCCTTTTATTTCCTTCCCCGTAAGTTTTCTTTTTTCTTAGGGTTATAGTCGAATCTTATGGAGATTGCCTACGTATCATGACCCTGCATGAATCAGACCAAGCGTAGTTCTTGCAAATAAATGCAAAAATAAAGAAATAATTTTTGGGATTTTTCATTTTTTCATTAATAAAACTTTGATTACATAGATACTAGACTATTTGTTTTTCTTAAAAGGGGAAATTACTAAACAAACTCAAAATAACAAAATACGAACTCGATAACTAGGAATACATTAAAGCTTCAAATTCTGGGGCCCGCGGGGCGTCATTCGGCATCGCCGCGGGCCTACGTGCAAGACCCCTTTGTAACTGCTCCAAATCATTCATAACTTGCCGAACAAAAATCATCACCGTAGCAAATAAGGTAGTGTGTCCCATTCTTTCGCCTGCCTGACATTTCATGACAATATAATGGGCAATGGCTCTAATTCTTTCTCTGATCCGACCCTTTTCCTGAAGTAGTCGGCTTATCTGCTGGTTGCGGGCCTCTAGCACCTGGGAGTCGTGGAAGTGATGGTCTTGAAATAGCTTTATTTCTTTCTCCATCTCGGCCATTAGCCTATAGCAATGTTCCCTCTCAGCCTGAAATTCTTTATCCCGCTGGGCTGTCTTGCCTTCAAGGGTATTCACTTTTATTTTCAGGTTAGCGATAGTTCCCTCATAATTTCTTTTCATTTGTTGCCTAAACTGGGCCCTTTCCTCTGTCTTCTTTGCCCACTGTGTTCGAAGTTTTGCTATATTCCCTTCAGATTTCTCCAACTCTTCCTGGCACTCTAAGACTTGCTTCTTCAGCCCTTTGATCAACCTCTTATCGGACCAACTTCTTTCTTGATCTTTAGCAGCTATTTTCATTTGTTGGATTTGAGCCTTAAGAGCCTCATTCTCTTGGGTCAGTTTCTTTTTGTCACCTTCATCGGCTGCGGCTTGTAAGCTGTTTTCAAACCAGATATCCTGAACCTGCTTTTCCAATGCTCTTATTCGGGCCTTGTATTCATTCTCTTATGTTAGCCAATCCCATTGTACCTGGGCCCCATCATTAAATTGTTGTACATGTGGCCTTTTGGCGGGTCTCTCAGGAATTTGAAATCTTTTGCCAAACCAGACCAAGTACTTGGGGTCTACTTTGCCTTTAGCCTAATCCCGCACTATGGCTTTAGGCTCAAGATACCTACATTCATTCCATATCTGGCGAATTTTCCCCTCAGGAAATGCAGCTTTTGGGCCTAGTTCGATGACTTGTTTGCTCAGATCTTCATCACCGTGGACGGTTTGGAATCTTCCCAGTTGCCGCAAGACCCGGTAGGGAGCATAGGATTGGATAGTCCGAATGCCCATCAAGAGAATATAGGGTACTTCAGCTGATGTGTATACTGCCTCAGTAACGGGAAGCCACCCAAAAGTCCACTCAATTTTGTCAGCAGTCAGAGATCTCAAACATGATAGCCAAGCCTCAGTACCCTCAGGGAATTCAATTCCTATTACCCGGGTTTTAAATTCATCAATACAGCTCAACCCGATCAAACTATAGTTCATGTACCCAGTTCGGTGACATATATGCTCTTGTATCCATAGCTGTAGCAGCAGATTGCAACCCTGAAAGAATTTACCCCCTTCTCGTCATTTGGTCAAAGCTCGATATATTTCAGCCACAATCAAAGGAACCACCGTGCTGTTGGTTTTCTTTATATCCACATCCAGCATTCCTACGAGGCCAATATCTATGTTACCATCTTTTCGGTGACAGATCACGATTCCCAAGAAAGCTACCATGAAGGCTAAACCTTTGCGTGCCTCCCACTTATCTTTATTTCCAGCGTGTGTCAAACTAATATTGGGCTCCTCAAAACCTCGCGGGTTACCATATCAGTAGTACAAGAAGTAGAGTGTGTAATACCCCTCTGATAGATTCTTATCCTGAACATCCTGGATGATACTCAATAAGTCCAAAAATCTATGGAGAGCTACCGGTGTCAGTGCCAATGGGTATTATCGACCTCTGAGGTTTTTGTTAAGTCCTGCATATCCTGCAACCTCTTCTAATGTCGGTGTAATCTCGAAGTCCGAGAACCTTAACACGTTGCAAATTAGGTCCCAAAAAGGTATCAGTGCTTCAATAATATCCGGTCTTGGCTTAATGTTCAATAATCCGACCAGGCCACCCAGAATCTTCCCCACCATTTCTCTGCTACCCTTTCCTAGGTCATTCCACCACATGTGGAGCTTCAAAGGGATCTCACTCAAGACTGAGAAGGATTCAATGTCAACTATACTCATCCCGCACATTTATTTAAAATGATTTAAGGTTTTATTTTGAACCAAAAGAAAAAGTGGCTATTTTTCAAAACTTTTATTTTAAGAAAATCAAGGACAGGGTTTTGCGGATACGACCTTTCAGCACTTCGGGAAAGAACATTTTAAGGCTGTGTCCGCTAACCGTTTAAAAATGACTCAGGGTGGCTGTTCTTGCAAAAACAGCCTTCCGGCGCCCTTTTGGGGACATTCGGCTTATTTTAACAAGAATGACATCACCCGAATTATTTGTGATAAAATTTAAAAATTTTGGTATTTTTTTGTTATTTTTGCAAAAAGGGAAGTTGGACCCGATAAGGGTTGCCTATGTATCTCACGTCCGATGAGAATCAAACTGGCATAGTTCGGGCAGATTTGTCGAAACCAACTATCTTTTTCTTTTTCTTTTTCTTAAAAATTCGGCAGAGTTTCGGTACTATTTGGATATTGGTTTTTCCAACACAAGTGGTTACCATCATTTAACCCTTACACTGCTATTCTTCTTAACTCTCTCCCATTATTTACAAGTCGGTCAGTATGCAAAGCCGAACAAATAAATGCACAAGTAGCACGTAAGATGCATCAGGATGGTCTTTTCATTTCAGGTCACCTATCCTAGACGGACCCAACCCCTGTGTTAAGTCCCCTAAGTCAAATGCACATGATGCAAACAAACATTCCTACTAGGGATCCGGCATGAGGCTTTGTTATACTAGGTTTAAACCCTGGGTTTATTGTTCTAGACCTGGCTTACCCGCCGGGGATATAGAAGCTCTGCCGGCTTAGTAACTTATCCGAACCTCGTTCTAAATAGGATATGACTCTGAACTAAAGAGAAGCTACACGAAGTGCACCATTCTCCATGATGTAGAAGACTCAGAAAGAGGAAGGGTTTCATAGCAGTTTATATATAAAATTCAACAAATATCAAAGTGGTAAAAATTTAGCACACTTAGCATGGAACATGTAGAAAAATCAGATAAAGCCAAATATAACAGTTATACTAAGCTCGAATTCTGGAACCCTGAATCGAAATTCTGGGTCCACATCCCCACCAGAGTCGCCGGAGCTGTCACACCTCCTTTTTTTTACACCACATTCGAAGGGATAGTGTATAAGGGAGTTTTTCCATTTAAGTGACATTATTCGAAATGGAATTATTTATTTATTTCAGAGTCGCCACTTGGGATGGGTTTGACTTTTGGTGTCCCAATCACCAGTTTTTCTTGAATCCCAAATCGAGGAAATTTCAACTTCCCGAATGGAGTGTGCGAACCAAAAATTCTGAATAAGGAATTCTATTGACCCGAGGGAAGGTGTTAGGCACTCCCGGATCCCGTGGTTCTAGCACGATCGTTTAAACTATTATAATTGGCTAAAAATCTGATTTTAATACATGCCATCCTATAGTGCAATTTTAAAATTATTTACCGCTTTTAATTAATTTTTAAGAAAATTGAACGTCGTTTAAAATATATTTTTGGATCACGTCACATGAAATGCACCCGGATCCTCGACACATTTTATCCAAATTTTTGAGATTTGGATTTGGGTTACATGAAATGCACACCCGAATTTAGGAAGGTAAAATTATTAAAGAACATGCCTAAAGCGACTAACGCATTATCAACTTTTCGGGTGGCCATGAAAATTCGCTAAATGGCATGTCCCGAGTTCTAAATATTTTAATGAAGTAATTAAAGAGGGCCACGCAATTTGTAAATTTTGTTTGGCGCGCCTTAAAGGCCAACTTGAAGGAACTATGATTTTCTATTAAAGATTGTCTCTAAAGAAACTTAATTAATTAACATGATTAGTAAACTACTATTCAGAAATTCGGGCCTCAAGTTCAAGTCTGAACTTAAACAAGAGGAAAACCTCTTAATTCAAATTCGCTACTTAACTTGGAAGGCCCAAAATTATATTGCAAGAATTAAACCAGTAATTTCAAGCAGGAATTCAAACTTCTAGTATTTTGGGCTTTCAAAATCAGCCCATGGAAGTGGCATGTCACTTTAGCTTTATATGAATCATGTAAGCTTGGGCCATAATCACATGCCCCATTACGGGTCAGTCCTTGATCCAGTGGGGCTAATTGAATCGCACCATGAATGAGCCCAAAACAATATTGACGGTAATTTTTAGGCCTGGTAACATCTTTGTAAAATAAATGTTCCTCTTGTTCAAATCAAATTCTAAGGCAAATATTTCACATAGTTTCAACTTATTCTGTCTATTGATAACTAATTCGATCCACCTGGAATGTAACAGCCCGTTAATTTCAAACAACACCTCTTAATCAAAACTCACTAATGATCTGGGAGTTGGACGCAATTGATGATACTCATTATCATGCTCACTTCTAACTATTGTTATCCAAATTGACTTATGAACCCCAAACTGGCATACAGTATGGATGTAAAACGACGTATTGTTTTACGATTTGCAGAATATGAATACATTCTTGTGAGTTGCAATTTTTAACAGGCATATGGTGAACAAATTAAATTGACAAATCATTTTTAGCTATAGGGCAGGCTGGTTCTACATTTAGTAAGAAAGTTCATGCTTCTTCCGTATTCAACCTCTAACCAGTAAACTATTCTAAGCTTAAATTCCAACTAACATAAAAATTCAAGGATAAACTAACTATACTATGCTAAAGTTATTTGCAGAACATTCATACAGTTCTAAAAGGTCCAACAGTCCGAATTAATTACAACATTCAATTACTCAAATTTAAACTAAACTAATCTATAAGCAAATGCAGAAAAAAAAACAGGAACAGCAAGCAAGGAGCCAAGTTGAAGCTTCTATTTTATTTCTCAAATCAGGCATACATTGTCAAGGATTCAGAACTTGTACCTGAAAATTGAGGCAAAATGTGAGAAAAGAGGAAGTCAGCTAAAACATCAGTTAATCAAACCAGTTTCAGAACCAAAATGGTATCACAACAACCCAGGAATGAATTACAGAGGAACAACACCAACAAACAACCAAAATAGACTTGATTGAACCAAACAGACTTGAAATTAAACCCAGGAAACCTCTGAAACTTCAGCAACCAAAACACAAGAAATCTTCAGGTCATTTTAGTCCTTATCTAAGCTGGAAATTCGAATTAACAGCTGGAATTCGAAATTGTTCTAAGAAACTTTAATGGAATAGTATTTTTGGAGTTTTTGTGTTATTTTTTTTGGTTTTTAGGAGATCTAAGATCTAGAATGAACTCTCACACTCTCAGATTTCAAAATTTTGTTTTTGAATTTGAATTTCAAATTTTCAGCCCCCCAAACTTGTGAAACAAGGCAATGGGTGTGCCCCTTTTATAGCCAAAACTAGGGCTGCTTTCAGATTTTTATTTTACCCCCTAAGTCCCTCTTTTATTTTTTTAATTTTCAGCTAGTTAGTCCCTTATTTATTGGCTTGTTGCCCAAGTTACTACCCTTAAATTCTTGAATTTCAAATTAGAACCCCATCTAGAAGGTTCTAGGAGGCTCTATTTTCAGTTACTGCAAGATTCTTTAATTGAACTACCTGTACTACCCCTAACTCAACTTTGAAATTACTAACCTAGGTTAACTAACTCTAGCCCTTTGAACTTGGTAAAAAATAACTAAGGTTACTTACAAACCTGAAAAATCATTCAGCTATAACCAAACAGGAATCCTCACCTAATTTTGAACTTGAATTTATCCTAATTAACGCAATTACAGACTGCTAACTACGAATTAGGCAAAAATTAAAACGAACACATTAACTAGAATTAATATGAGCCAAGGAGAAAAGGAAATCAGAATTTTAAACAAAAAATCTAAGAACACTGGTAAAATAAAAATCGAAGAACACGCAGATATACCAATTAAATTATCAAACATATGTCAACAAAACTAAATAGACCTAAAACAAACAGGGAACAAACTCAAGAAACAATCCTGGGTTCAATTCGGAACCCTAGCCTAAACCTAATGAAAGAAGGAGAAGAATCAAACGAAAAGAATACACTAGGACACACCAACTAGGCTTGAATCTTGACCTTCGACTCTGATTTGGTCTTCACTTGAATGACTTCAAATCTGACACCTAAATAATATTATATGCTTGTTCTTTACCAAAACAAACACATAATATCATTTTGGAGCCATTTGAACACTGATAAACCCTCGAACCTTCGACTCAAACTTGGACCTAAACCCTAGATTTGGGATTCGAGGGATTTAAGCGGGGTTTGAAGGAATCCAGTTTGGGATTTGGGAAGAGAGGGGTGAGGAGAGTCTGGGGTGTAAGTTTAGTGGGATTTAGAGACGGCGGCTAGGGTTTCGAAGATTTGAGGGGCTCTGGTGGGATTTGAATGAAACAAAGGGTGGATTCATCATTAGGGGAGGAAGACAGTGGTTTGGTGTAAGTTTGGAGGTCATTGGACGTTGGCCGCTGCCGTAGGCGATTTCCGGCGGGCGACAAGCGGCGGTGGATGGCGAGGTTAGGGTTAGTCTTGTGAGAGGTGAAAGAGATGAAATGGGGAGGGGGTTATGAGGGGGTAGGGTCCGTTCGGACATTTATATATGTTTTGATCTAGGCTTCTTGACCGTCAGATCAAGAAACATAGATGGCCAAGATTAAATCTAACGTAAACGACGTCATTTTGGGGTAAAGGGGACCGGACCGGACTGGGGGTGATTTTGGGCCGGGTTTGAGTGATTTTGAACGGGTTCAGGGGTTCAAAGACTTGGGCTGGCCCAAAAAATTGTGTACTTTATTTAAGACTTCTATTTCTTTTAATTTTTACCTCATTTTCTCTTCTTTTTTTTCATTTTTAGATTTTGTTAAATACAAAATTAAAACTAATAGACCTGATTTAACTCCAAAACTAAACTAATTAATTTTCAAAAATTAACTAAGTCTCAATTTTAAAAGAAAACTAGGACAAATTTGAAAATTAAAAGTAAAAATGCAAAAAGAATCATTTTGTTATTTTCTTCTATTTTTGTAATGTTAATTAACTAATAAAATATGAAATTTGGTCCTAAATGCAAATGTACTATTTTTTTTGTATTTTTTATGAATTGTTTACGCACACACAAAAATACGCAATTAAATCCTAAAAATCAAATAATAAAAGAAAAAATCCTAATTTTAAGAATTCTATAGGAATAATTCAAGCGAGGCAAAAATCACGTGCTCACAGATTTCACTCAATAAAATGGGAATCTCTTGCAAGATTAAAACTTATTCAAGTGTTTATGAAACACAAAAGATTTAAAACTATATGTTATGATATTTCCTATTTCACAACATTGCAAATGATAGTAATGTTTGGTTGGATAATACTAACATTGGACACTCATATTTCGAGCAACTAATTTGGCACAAGCCTAAGGAGAAAAGATTAAACCTGCATTAACCCATTCTCCTCGATCAAGGCATGGATATATTTAAAGCAAATAAATCTTATTAGGAATATTGTAATAAAAGAATTTATGTGTATACCAGAGAGATTAATATTACTTGACGAGTTTCTTTCACAACAATAAAGTAAATATGAAATTTTAGTCCTTAAAGAAGTTAACAAATGAGTCATGTGCATGTTACGTGCATCTTTTTCCATGTGAAAGCATTGCTAGGGTGATGTATTATTTTTGTGTAAATTATTTTAGTAACAATAATATGTGCATAATGCTAGTATAAAATTTAGTTTAGTAGATTCAATTAAATAGGAAAGAAAATCAAAGTCACTTGATAATTATTCCTATCATTTTTCAGTAAGGATTTGGCTTACACTGGCAAAGAAAGAGAGCCTCAGTGAAGAATATCTCCTATATTTCAACTACGCCTACATTAGCAAGGTAATTAACTAAAAATTTTCTTTCCCGTAGCAATGTGTAACTTGAAACCTCCCTAAACCCATCAGTTGGTTAATCTGCAGTATTAAGCTCCTGATAGGCCACATAGGTATTGTGCTGCTGCCATCCTAGAAAAGGACATATACCGAAAATATTAGGAATAGATAAGAACAATCAATGTAAATTATAGTTTTACAAAAAAGAATAACTTACAGCTGCACGGCTTCATCTTTGCCATATTTTGGAAGAAACATCTTCCAAAACCAATGTTTTTTGAAGAGATCTTACTCAACTTCTTCTCCATCTTTCTTTTTTTTCTCTTGGGCAAAAACTTATAAATTAAGAAGCACATTCCCAATGTCAAAGTATCAAATAACATGTATATCCAAGACTTGAGAGTAAGAAGGTGCATTGAAAAAAATGGATACATGATTAGGGACATGAGCAAAGATATGTTCGTCTCCAGTATGCGCCTAACGCTTTAATCTCTTCGGCGTAAGATTCTTCAATCCATTTAGAAGGCCACTGTAACGACCCGACCGGTCATTTTGAGTACTAGCTCTCCATTCAGCAGTCGGAGACCATGAATAACTTTATATCAGATATTATGACTTGTACGCGCGGTCGGAATTGAATTTCGAGAAGTCCAGAGTTGATTTGGGAAGAGAATTCTCATTTCAGAAACTTAAAGTTGAAAGAATGAGCTAGGACTGGAATTTTGAGTAAACGACCTCGGAATCGGAATCTGAAGGTTCCAGCAGGTTCGTATGATGATTTCAGACTTGGGTGTATGCCCGAATTGGGTTTTGGATAACCCTAGAGCGTTTTGGCGCCTATTGTGGAAGTTAGTATTTCAGAAGAAATTTTATAAGTTTGGTTTGAAGTGCGTTTCAGTGTTATCGATGTCCGTTTGGAATTCCGAGACTGGGAATAGCTCCGTATGGTGATTATGGAGTTGGGAGCGCGATCGGAGGTGAATTTGGAGGTCCGTAGACCATTTTGAAGCCATGTGACTAAATATAGAAAGTTGAAGGTTTTTGGAGAGTTTGCCCGAATATCCAAAGCAAGCGGTCTCTGGCTGACCGGAACATAAGCAAGACTACCCATGCTAGCGGACTTCCTACTCAATGCATCGGCCACCACATTGGCTCTCCCCGGGTGATACAAAATAGTAACATCATAATCCTTCAATAGCTCCAACCACCTTCTCTGCCTCAAGTTTAACTCCTTTTGCTTGAACAAGTACCGCAAACTCTTGTGATCAGTGTGCACCTCACACGTCAAACCATATAGTTAATGCCTCCAAATCTTCAAAGCATGAACAATGGATGCCAACTCTAGATCATGAACCGGATAATTCTTCTCGTGGATCTTCAACTGCCTCGAAGCATAAGCAATGACTCTGCCATCCTGCATCAATACCACACCAAGACCAATACGGGAAGCATCACAATAAACTGTATAAGGCCCTGAGCCTGTAGGCAAAACCAATATCGGTGCCATAGTCAGAGCTGTCTTGAGCTTCTGAAAGCTCGCCTCACACTCATCTGACCATATGTACTGGGCACCCTTCTGGGTCAATCTGGTCATCGGGGCTGCTATGGATGAAAACCCCTCCACGAACCGGTGGTAATAACCTGCTAACCCCAAGAAACTCCGAATCTCAGTAGCTGATGCTGGTCGAGGCCAGTTCTTGACTACCTCAATCTTCTTCGGGTCCACCTGAATACCCTCTGCTGATACGACGTGACCCAGAAATGCAACCGAACTCAACCAGAACTCACACTTCGAGAACTTAGCATATAACTGACTATCCTTCAGAGT
>MU779382.1:101310-117980 GCA_026770625.1 Nicotiana glauca | reverse complement strand
CTCGTGCTCCTCCTGGCTGCGGGAGTACACTAGAATATCATCAATAAAGACTATCACGAACAAGTCCAAATAAGGACTGAACACTTGGTTCATCAACTCTATAAATGCTGCCGGGGCATTGGTCAACCCAAATGACATGACCAAAAAACTCATAATGCCCATGCTGAGTGCAGAATGCTGACCTAGGGACATCAGATGCCCTAATCCTCAACTGATGGTAGCCAGATCTCAAGTGTATCTTCAAAAACACCTTCGCACCCTGAAGCTGGTTGAACAAATCGCCAATCCTTGGCAATGGATACTTGTTCTTTATAGTCACTCTGTTCAATTGTCGGTAATTAATGCACATCCTCATCGAACCATACTTCTTCTTCACAAATAACATCGGCGCGTCCCAAGGAGAAACATTGGGTCTAATGAAACCTATCTCCAACAAATCCCGCAACTGATCCTTTAACTCTTTCAACTCTAGCGGGGCCATGCGATACGACAGAATGGAAATGGGCTGAGTGCCTGGAGCCAGATCAATACAGAAATCAATATCCCTGTCGGGCGACATACCCGGCAGGTCTGAAGGGAATTCCTCGGGGAACTCCCGAACAATAGGAACAGAATCAATAGAAGGGACCTCTGTGCTGGAATCGCGAACATACGCCAGATAAGCTAAACACCCCTTATCTACTATGCGTCGAGCCCTCATATATGAAATAACATTGCGGGTGGCATGACCTGGGGTCCCTCTCCACTCCAATCGGGGCAAATCTTACAAAGCCAAGGTCACAGTCTTGGCGTGACAATCCAAGATAGCATGATACGGGGACAACCAATCCATCCCTAATATAACGTAGAAATCTACCATGTCTAAGAGCAATAAATCAACACAGGCCTCAAGACCCTCAAACACTACCACACAGGAACAATAAACTAAATCGACCACTACAGAATCACCCACCGGTATGGATACATAAATAGGAATACCCAAATTATTACTAGGCATAACCAGGTAGGGTGCAAAATAGGACGACACATACGAATACATAGACCAAGGGTAAAATAGCATTGAAGTATCTCTAATACAAATCAGAATGTTACCTGTAATGTCTGCACCCGAAGACTCAGCCTCTGGCCTAGCTGCTGACTGGCCTCTACCTCTGGCAACCTGAACTCCACCTCTAAGACCTCTACCTCCACCTCTAACACCTTTGCCACCGCCTCTAGCTGGCTGGGCAGGCCGTGGAACCTCCGGTACCTAAATCATAGCACGAGAACTCTGATACTGGAAGCTTCCATAAACTCGAGAGCAATATCTGACAATGTGCCTCAGATCACCACAAGCATGGCAAGACCTCATCTGTTGTGGCTGAGCACCCCTCAACCTCGGGCAAACCCTCCTGTTGTGACCACGCTTACCACACTCATAACATCTACACAAACGCTGCAGCTGAGGGAACTGAGGCTGACCCTGTCGACCTGAATGACCACCTGAACTACTATGAGTGATATGGGGAGATGACTGAAAGGGCCTGGGAGGATGGCCTATACCATAAGTACCTCTACCTCCAGACGAGGTACCACTGAACCTGCCTACGTGACGGGGCCTCTTATCTGACCTATGACCCCCTCCCTGTGGCAGGACCACCTCAACTCTACGGCCCACATTAGCCGCCTCATGAAAAGCGATCTCACTCCCAGCCTGAGCCACTGTACCCGACTAATCTGCCACCGCTGGCTGAACTCCTGGAAGCAAACCCGCTCGAATGACACTCTCCACGAAGCCTACCAATTGGACTAGAGCGTCCTGAAGAACTGGGATGGCAATGAACCCCTCTGGAACCTGAGCTGGGCCCACCGGGATTGCTAGGGCTGGAACCTCCTCCTCCAAATCAACCTGAGGCTCCACCACAGGGGCTGCTGCTGGGGTCTTGAACTGCTGAGTGGTAGATAAAGAAGCGCGTGTTCTTGCCATCTGCGGAGGAATAGAGTAGAAATTCAATCGGTACTTGAAAAATAGAACCGCACGACAAGAAAGAACAAATGCAAAACGTTCCTAACTCTGTAGCCTCTGGGGATAAATACAGATGTCTTCGTACCAATCCCTCAGACTCTACCAAGTTTGTCCATGAGTTGTGAGACCTATGTAACCTAGTGCTCTGATACCAACTTGTCACGACCCGGATTTCCCACCCTCGGGAGTCGTGATGACACCTACTAATAGGAGCTAGGCAAGCCAACTCAATTTACTTCATTTAGTAATTTTCGACCATTTAATAAAAACAAAACATAATATGATAAAACGGAAGTGCATAAATAATCAAAACATGACACGGAATGTTCCTTCGTGCATAAATAATCAAAACATGGCACAGAATGTTCCTTCGTGCATAAATAATCAAAACATGGCACGGAATGTTCCTTCGTGCATTAATAATCATACATGGCACGAAATGTTCCTTCGTGCTTTGAAATATTCTCAACACAAATAGTGCACGGCATCAACCTTCATGCTTTATCACTCTTCCTCACCCACGCAACAATCACAACCGATGGGGCAAGGGGATAGACAAACAGCAATAGAAGTTCCGGCAAGGGAAAACACAAGTAAACATCTAAATCCCGCCAAGGGAATAACAACAATAAATTTCACATCCCGGCAAGGGAAATAATCACTATACGAATACAGCCCGACAAGGGAATAATCACATTTCTTTCTCTTTCTTACTCAACAATTACTTTAGCATTCGAGCCAACACTCCAAAGAGTTCACTAGTCATAATTCTTTCTCATACTCTTCACATTATATAGAAATCATCAGTTACACAAGGAAGAGTCACAACAAAATTAAAATAAGCACAGCTAAGGACTCACGGTCATGCTAGACACTAGTGTATAGATACTCATCACCATGCCTATATACCGTACTCAACAATTAGAAATTAGAGAACAATACTCTAGTCTTATTCCCTCAAGCCAAAGTTAGATCAAACACGTACCTCGAATGCTCCAAACTCAACTCAAGCCTCTAGTATAGCTTTACCCCTTGATTTCGGCTACAACTCGGTCAAATCTATGAAATAATGACCTTAAAATATTAATAATAGCTAAACAAACTAAACCCAATGCCTAAATATGAATTCCCAAGCTTTCTTCCAAAAATTTCCAAAATCGACCCCTGGCCCGCTTGGTCAAAACACGAGGTTCGAACCAATTCCATGTCACCCATTCCCCCACGAGCCCGGATATACAATTTGTTTTCAAATTCGACCCCAAAACGAGGTTTAAATCAAAGAAAATTGAAAATCCCTAGTTCTACCCATTTCCCCCAATTTACACCCTAAATTACATGATTTGAACCTAGGAATTGAATAAATGATGAAGGAAAATGAAAGAAACAAGTTAAATAATACTTACTCAAGAAGATTTGGTGAAGAAGAGCTCTAAAGATCACCTATGGGCTATGGAGAAGATGAGTTCGTGTGTTTTGGAATCACGTCAATGTTCTGTTTTGGGTATTCAAAATCACTGGGCAAAAATTGCTCTATACGATCGCGGAAAGGGCATTGCGATCGCATAGATGAAAGGTTTTTAGTCACTGCAATCGCGATGGGGCGAATGCAAACGCATAGAGGAAATATGACTGGGCAAGGAAAATGCTCTATGCAATCGCGAAGTGGACAATGCAATCGCATAGGGATGGGAAGGCTGGGCATTGCGATCGCACAAGGGTTGTTGCGATTGCATAGAACAAAACTAGGCTCTTGAAATTTTAACACTATGCGATCACGGGAGAAGCTGTGCGATTGCATAGAACAACGTACCAGATATCAGAACTGAGCATTTTCTGCAATTTTTACTAAGTTCAAAACACCCCGAACCACCTCCGAATCACTCCCGAGCCCTCGGGGCTCCTAACCAAACACACATACTAACTCAACATCCTCATACGAACTTAACCGAGCGATCAAATCACCAAAACAACATCAAAATCAATGAATCAAACCTCAAAATCGTCATTTTTCATTCTAACTTCATAAACTTCAAATTTTAGATATCTAGGTCCGAAATACGTCAAATGACGTCCGATTTCAACCGAATTTCACAGAAAGCGCTTAAACCATATATAAGACTTTTATCGGGCGTCGGAACCAAAATACGAGCCCGATACCACAGTCTTTTAATCAATTTTTATTTCCATTTTCCTTAATAATTTCAGAAAAAAATTCACAAAAAATTCTTTCCTCGGGCTCTAGACCTCGGAATTCGACTCCGGGCATATGCCCGAGTCCCATATTTTTCTACGGACCCTCCGAGACCGTCAAATCATAGGTTCGGGTTCGTTTACCAAAAATGCTGACCAAAGTCAACTTTAATCATTTTAAAGCCACATATTGAATTTTTTCACAGAATTTAACATATAAGCTTTCCGGCTACGCGCTCGGACGACACATACAAATCGAGGCAAGTAAAAATGAGGTTTTCAAGGCCTTAGAAGCGCGGAATGAATGAGGAAACAGGTGATGACCCTTTGGGTCATCACAGACTTCCATAAAATAGACAAAGCAAAAGAAAATTTTCTGCCCCAGTTTGGTAGCCGGGCATATCCGTGAGTGTTAATTGAATCATGGTACCAAATATCTATAAGAATTTGAAAGCTAGATCCCATTATCCATGAGGGTTCTGAAAACTTCTAGTAAAATGCCTGTTTCAAAGCTACATTATATTTTCTAAAGGTATGACTTATGTTGAATCTTGTTATCTAAGACAGTCTTAAAACTCATTCCATTATCCAGGAGGGTCCTGAAAATCAAAACCAAGATTTATCTTAATAGTGAAAATTTTAAGGCTAAATTACACTCCCTTATAGTATAACTTACGTTAAATCTTTTTATCTAATGGAATTCTTAAAGCTAGGTCCCATTATTCAGGAGGGTCCTAAAATGTCGAATTGAATCCTATTTTAAGAATGAAAACTTTAAAGCCAACTTACATTTCTTTTAGGTTAAGACTTATGCTAGATCTTGTTATTTATAATTGTATTGAATTTTAACTAAGTCCCATTATCCAGGAGGATCCTAAGAATTTTGCGATCAAACCTTCTTGGTACTTGCTTTCCTTACGGAGGTTTTTTCCGAAACAAACGAAATTTTTGCCCTTGTTTCAAATTAAAGAAAATCTTGTCAGTTTAAAATGTGGTGGTTAGTTGTGCCATTCTTGCTGAAGGTGGTTCTTCCCTTGCCATGCTTTGCTTTGAGTGGCTGCCTTGAACTGGTCGAAAATTGTTTGACCTTCTAATTGATCCCTAACCAAAGGACCCTGGATGACCCGAGTGCTCTACACCCCAACCGTTATTTTTCATTTTTGACCTTTCTATATTAACCTCTACATCTCCCGCGACATTACTGAACCATTCCACTAATTTAACTTTTGCTTACACTCTATGTCCCACTTTTTATCACACTATCTCTGGTATGTCCTAGCCGCATTTTGCTTTGTGCAATTTTGAAACTGGTAGTAAACTTTGAAATTCCTTCTTATTTGTTGAAACAAGGCTAACCTTGGAAGAGATTTAGAGGAGTAAAATTAACAGCAATGAAATGCAACGATTTTGAGAATTAAGAATAAAGAAGAAAATCCAAATTTGGATTACTGTTGGAGAGAGGAAAAGAAACTTATCTGAGTGGAGTAACTGGCACCAGTAATCATAGTATGAATTTTGGATTAATCAACCCAGTCTATTTAACCAATCACTTTTCCAATTATTTTACTTTGTGCTCCAAGATCTCCACAACCCAATTTTTACTTTCCGCCAACTTACAGACCTTGTTCAGCTTGCAGTGCCCTGAAGGGTTTTCACCGATAAACCTCTCTCATTTGTTCATTCCTCAATTCCTTATCACCTCATGGTGCCCGTGAAGGTTTTCACCAATAAAACTCTCTCATTTTTACTTTCTCTCAGCTTTCGTCGCCTCATGGTGCCCATGAGGGTTTTCACCAATAAGACTCTCTCATTTTTTAATTTCACTTGTTTAAACCGGAGTGTTGCCCCTGATATGAATTCTCTTTACTTGCTCGACTTGGCATCTCTCGAAGAATGATCGGGAGGTTTTTTTTTTGGACAGTAATGTGGGCTCTTTGGATATGTTTGGAAAGAAAAAGGGTATCAAAAAGGCTCAAAGCAACTTAAATGGGTTAAAATTACTACTTTTGGAATCTGATCTCTTACCACAATTACAACTTCTGCCCCAGTTTCTTGCTTGGGGATTTTTTTGATTTTTATTTTAATATGACCAAGCCGTGAGTCTTCCTACGTATCCTTAACAGGAATCAGGTCAAACGTAGTTTACACCTTAATTTCTTTGTTTTCTTGTACTTTCTCTTTTCGCTTCTTTTTTTTCTTCTTCCTTTTTCTTTTCTTTATTTTCTCTCTTCTTCGTTATTGATTCCAAAAAAGGGGTATGAAATAAAATAAATAAGGCTCAATAGGGGAAACAAAGGGTAGAGTATTTAGATAGCAGAACAAATTGCCTTCGTCATTCCAATCTTCGAAACAATGCCATGTACAAACAATCAACAATTGAACCAAAGAAATCATACATAATATCTATTGACTGCATCAGAATTGATAGTCATGTCCACATATTTGCCTTTGATATCTGTTAGATACAAAGCATGATCGGACAACACTCTCGTCACAATGAACGACCCTTGCCAATTAAGGGTGAACTTGCCCTTCGCTTTGACCTGGTGTGAAAGGATGCGCTTTAATACTTGCTGACCCACTTCAAATTTCTAGGGATACACCTTTTTGTTGTATTCTCTTGCCATTCTCTTTTGATACAACTAACCATGACACACTACTGCCAATCTTTTCTCATCAATTAAGCTTAACTGCTCCAAACGGGTTTTGACCCACTCATCATCATCAATCTCGGCCTCAGCAACAGTCCGAAGGGATGGGATTTCAACTTCTACAGGTATCACTGCTTCAGTTCCATATACCAACAAATAAGGAGTGCACCTACAGAAGTGCGAATAGTACTGTGATAACCTAACAACGCAAATGGTAACTTTTCATGCCATTGCCTGGAGCCTTCCACTATTTTTCAAAGTATCTTCTTTATGTTATTATTGGCTGCCTCGACTGCTCCATTTGCCTTGGGGAGATATGGGGTGGAATTGTGATACGTAATCTAAAATTGTTGACACACCTCTTTCATCAAGTTACTATTAAGATTAGCACCATTATCTGTGATGATCACCTTTGGTATCCCAAATCGACAGATGATACTTGAGTGAACAAAATCAACCATTGCTTTCTTGGTCACAGACTTGAAAGTTTTAGCCTCAACCCACTTGGTGAAATAATCGATGGCCACCAGAATGAACCTATACCCATTGGATGCTGCTGGCTCAATTGGTACAATGACATCCATGCCCCAAGCAACGAAATGCCATGGTGCCGACATTATGTGTAATTCTGATGGCAGAGAATGAATCAAATCTCCGTGTACCTGGCACTGATGACATTTGCGCACAAAACTAATAGAATCTCGCTCCATGGTGAGCCAATAATAACCTGCTCGGAGAATTTTCTTCGCCAGAACATATCCACTCATATGTGGTCCGTAGACTCCGGAATGTACTTCGGTCATGACAGCCGTGGCTTTTCTAGCATCTATGCATCTTAACAATCCAAGGTCTGGAGTTCTTTTATAAAAAAACTCCTCCAATGAAGAAAAATCCATTTGCCAACCGTCGAATTGTTCTCTTTTGATCTCCCGTGACTTGCACCGGATATACCCTCATTCTGATGTACTCCTTGATATCAATCAGCTAGCCTCAAGTTCTTTTTCAATCATGTTGCAGTAAGCATGCTGATCTCGAACTTAAATATGCAAAGGATCGACATAAGCTTTGTCCGCATGGTGCAACATTGATGCCAGGGTAGCCAAAGCATTGGCAACCTCATTATGGACCCTTGAAATATGCCTAAACTCCACTGATCGAAACCGTTGACAAAGATCATGCAAACATTGTCGGTACGGTATGAGTTTCAAATCCCTTATTTCCCATCCTCCTTGAATTTGGTGCACCAGAAGATCCGAGTATCCCAATACCAAGACTTCCTGGACATCCATGTCTGCATCTAGCCTTAAACCCAAAATGCATGCCTCGTACTCAGCCATATTGTTGGTGCAATAAAACCGAAGCTGAGCCATAACAGGATAGTGATGCCCTGTTTCAGAAATAAGCACAACCCCTATTCCAACTCCTTTCATGTTGGCAGCCCCATCAAAGAAAAGTTTCCAACCTGGTTTTTCAGTCTGCTCTAGTTCGTCGATATGCATTACCTCTTCATCGGGAAAATAAGTCCTCAATGGCTCGTACTATTCATCGACCGGGTTTTCGGCCAAATGATCGTCCAACACTTGCGCTTTCATTGCGGTCCGAGTCATATAGATGATGTCAAACTCTGTGAGAAAAATCTGCCACTTCGTAAGCCTCCCTGTGGGCATAGGCTTTTGAAATATATACTTCAACGGATCCAAGCGAGAAATGAGGTAAGTATTGTAGGATGACAAGTAATGTTTCAACTTCTGTGCTACCCAAGTTAAGGCGCAACATGTCCTTTCAAGGTGCATGTACTTAACCTCATAAGTCGTGAAATTCATGCTAAGATAGTAGATTGTCTGTTCCTTCCTGCCAGTGATGTCATGTTGACCCAATACATAACCAAATGAATTTTCCAGGACTGTTAAGTAAGAATCAAATGTCTCCCTGGTTCCGGTGAGACCAGCACAGGTGGGTTCGATAAGTATCCCTTTATATTGTTGAATGCTTCTTGACACTCATCAGTCCACTTGACCACAACGTCCTTCTTCAGCAACTTGAAAATAGGCTCACAAGTTGTCGTGAGCTGAGCAATAAACCTGCTGATGTAATTCAACCTCCCTAACAAACTCATCACCTCAGTCTTGTTCCTCGGAGGTGGCAATTCTTGGATAGCTTTGATCTTTGATGGGTCCAACTCAATGCCTCATCGGCTGACTATGAATCCCAATAGCTTTCCGGATGGAACACCAAATGCGCACTTGGCAGGGTTAAGCTTAAGGTTGTACTTGCGAAGCCTCTGAAAATATTTCCTCAAATCTCCGATGTGGTCGGCCTGCTGCTTCAACTTTATTATCATATCATCCACATAAACCTCAATTTACTTGTGTATCATATCATGGAACACGGTGTTCATTGCTCTCATATAAGTTGCCCCAGCATTTCTCAAACCAAATAGCATTACTCGATAGCAGTAAGTGCCCCATGGCATGATGAATGTCGTATTTTCCTCATCTTCCTCATCCATTAAGATCTGATGATACCCGCATAGAATCCACAAAAGATCCAATGTCATGCTTGGCGCAATTATCGATCAAAATATGGATATTGGTTAGTGGGAAATTATCCTTTGGACTTGCTTTGTTGAGATTGCGGTAATCAATGCATACTCTGATCTTGCCGTCCTTCTTTGGTACTGGCACAACATTAGCTAACCAAACGGGATATCGTGTGACCCGAATGACCTTTGTATCCAACTGCTTGGTGATTTCTTCCTTAATCAACAACAAACTCGTTAGTGATTAGAGCTTAACAGATTGGTAACCGCATATTTGTGGAATGAAATGCACCTAATTAATCATTTCTATCATGTATTTTCTCGATTGCTTATGTCATCCTGGCTTTTCCTAATTTTCATTTGTGACATCTCTTTTTGTTTTCACTCATGCCTTTCTTTGCTTGACTTTTCGTCTCATTTTTTCCTTTTTTTTCTTTTGGTTATGATCGAATCTTATGGAGATTACCTATGTATCATGATCCCGCATGAATCATGTCTTTGCGTAGTCCTTGGATAAGTGTAAAAATAAATAAAACATTTTGGAATTTCAAAATTTTTCATAAGAATAAAACGTTTTGATTACAATGACTCAAACTACCGAATTTCAACTACAAAATCAGCAGTCTTGAAAAGGAAAACTAACAGATTTTGATAGAAAGATGAAACACAGACTCAAAACAGACTAAACTCCAATGAAAATCATGAATACATTAATGCCTCAACTGTTCCTAGGGCCCGTGGGACATCAGTCAGTCTTGCTACGGGCCTACACGCCAAATCCTCTTGGAGATGATAGAGGTCTTCCATTATGTGGCGGACAAAGGTCATTATAGCGGCGAAGAACATGGATTTGGTCATGTCCTCACACTTGCTGCATTTCATTGCAATGTAGCTAGTGATCCTTCTGGCCCTTTCTCTTATGACGCCCTTTTCTTGCAACCAACGCCCAATCTGCTGGGCCCTAGCTTCTAGAGTTTGTTCAACTATATGATTCTATTCTTGAAGTTGTTGCAGATCTCTTTCTAACTATGCCATCACTGCATAACAGTGCTCTTTTTCTGCCTTAAAGTCTTTTGCCTGCTTGATCATTTTATTCTCAACGATGATGACCCTTTTCTTCATCCCTGCCATTTCATTGTCATGTTTCTCTTTTAATTGTTTAACCAAGCGCGCTCGTACCTCCACATTCTTAGCTAATTTTGTTCGAGTCCTGGCTAATTCACCCTCTGCATGGCTGAAATCAAAACCATACTCACTCGCCTTCTATTTAAGGTTATCTATGAGTTTTCTATCTTTTGTACTTCTGGCGGGATTCTCTACCGCTATTTTCATTTTCTGAATCTGGGCTCAAAGGGCCTCATTTTATTTGGCTAGCATTTTCTTTTCACCCTCATCCGCCACGGCTTGCAAACCATTCTCAAATTGAAGGTCTTTAAGTTGTTTTTTCAGCTTTCCTATTGTGGCCCTGTACTCATTCTCCTTGGCCAACCAAGCCTACTGTTCTTGCGATGCCTCAACGAATTCCTGAATATGAGGCTTTTTGGCTAGTCTTTCCGGTTCGGCCCTTGCAGTTTTCTTCTTTCTATACCAGGCAAGATAGGCGGGTGAGACCTCTCCTCTAGATAGGTCACGCACTCGAGTGTTTGCTGTCAAATACTGGCACTCGTTCCAAATAGAATGAACTATTTCTTCATGAAATTGGTCGTCGGAGCTAACCTCGACCGCATAAACACTAAGATCTTCATCTGGGTGTGTCACCTGGCACCCTCCCAACTATCTCATTACCCGGTAAGGAGCATAAGGCTAAATTCCTCGAAGACCCATTAGGAGGAAGTAAGGACCGGTGGCGGGATATACACAATTTCTTCAACAGGAAGCCAACCCAGTGTCCATTCTATTTGCCCTGCAGTGATGGAGTGAAGGCGGGATACCTAATCTCTAAACCCTTCTGGTAACTTGAACCCTAAAATCCTCATGTCGAACTCTTCAATGAAACTTTTTTCTGCGGACCCATAACTCATATACTGAGGGCGGTGACACAGGTGTTCGATCATCCACATCTGTAATAGCAAATTGCATCCCTCGAACAAATCTGCCTTGGCTTTATAAGCTATGAAAGCTCAGTATATCTCATATATTATCATACAGCAAGGGTGCTTTTGGCATTGGTAATCAAGACTTTGACGACTTTAGCCACCCGTAGATCGATATTCCCATATTTTCGGGGAAACACCACGAGACCTAAGAAAGCTACCATAAAAGCGAAACGCCTATGCTCATCCCATTTTACTCGGTTCCCTTTGCTACAAACCCCGCTTTTCGGGTTGTTGAATCCTCCTACATGCCCGTACCTCTGGTATATAAAATGTAAAGTGGAAAAATCGTCCTCCAATTCAGAGTACGGGACTCCCTTGCTTATTTTTAGCAAATCCATGAATTTGTGAGAGTTAACGGCTCTTGGAGCGATCATATACTTATGCCTCAGACCTTTAGTGCTTCCCATATAACCTGCTATCTCTTCCAAGGTGGGTGTGAATTCAAAATCCGAGAAATGCAAAATGTTGTGAGCTGGGTCCCAAAACATAACCAACGCCTTTATGATGTCTCCTCTAGGCCATATCTTTAACAAACCGGTGAGACCTCCCAAATGTAGATTGACCTTATTGTTTTCTGATTTACCCAGATCCTCCTACCACATATGCAACTCCAAAGTGATCCTATTCATGACTGTTATTGGCAGACTTTGACTCGTGCTCATTCTGCACATCTGTCAGAGTGATTAAGTAGAATCACTATTTATTTGACTCAAAACAAGGTTGACACCTTTTTTTTTTAATTTTCATTTCAAAATAAAACCCGATTTTGCAAATACAGCCTTCAACACTTCCGGGGAGAAGATTTTAAGGTTGTGCTTGCTAACCAGCCAAAATATCAATAAATAGAGACCAAAGGTGGCTATTCTTTCAAAAACAGCCTTCCGGCGTCCTTTTGGGGACATTCCGTTATTTTCGACAAGAATGGCTTCACCTTACTTATTTCCAACAAAGAAAAAAAAATTTGATGCCTTATGGGCTATTTTTGCAAAAAGAAAGTTGGGCCCGACGGGGGTTGCCTACGTATCCCACATCCGGTGAGAATCAAATTGACGTAGTCGGGCAATTTTACAAAACAAAAACCGACCAATTTTTTTTCCTCTGTTTTTTTTAAAACAAAACAAAATTTTTCTTTTTTTTTTCTTCAAAATTTCAGCAGAGTTTCAGTATATTTTAGACATCGATTTTTCAAAAGCAAGCAATTATCTCTCTTAACCCTCACATTGACCTTACTTCTCTCAACCTTTCCCCTATAAGCCGATCAATATGCAAATCTGAATCAAATGAATGCATAAGTAGCAAGTAGGATGCATTAGGATGGTCTTTTTCATTTCGGGTACACCTGTCCTAGACAGACCCAACCCCTGTGTTGAGTCTCCAAAGTCAAATGCACATGATGCAAATAATCATTCCTAATAGGGATTCGAAATGAGGTTGAGTTATTCTAGGTTTAAAATCGGGGTGTATTGTTCTAGACCTGGCTTACCCGAGCGGACAACTCGAGCCGAGGAGGGGCTGCGTATCGGTAACCAAAAGATCATCCTGCTTTGCTTCTTGTCCGAACCTCGTTCTATTTGGGATATGACACTAACAGAAAGAAGTGACAACCAACATGCACTCCTCAGGAGAGAGAAGAGAGGGGTTTCGTAGCAGTTTATATATACAGTTCAGATAATATCAAAGCAGTAAAAGTAACACTTAGCACATTAGGCCCAAACATGTAACAAAATCAGATAATAAATAAAGCCAAATATAACAATTTATCTAAGCTCGAATTCTGAATCCTGAACCAGATATTCTGGGTTCTTATCTCCAGCAGAGTCGCCAGAGCTGTCACACCTCCTTTTTACTACACACCCGGAAGGGAGTAAGGGATTTTTTCCAATTAAAGGACAATTAAAATGGGACTATTTGTTTATTAAAAATTCAGAGTCGCCACTTTGGATGTTCAAATCTCGAATCGAGGAAAAATTGACTCTATATTAAAGTCCGCAAACCAGAAATCCGGGTAAGGAATTCTATTAACCAGGGAGAAGTGTTAGGCATTCCCGAGTTCAGTAGTTCTAGCACGGTCTCTCAACTATTATTATTGGCCTATTATCTGATTTTAGAACATGTTTAATTCTAAGTGCAATTTTAACTTTTCAACCGCTTTTATTTAATTAATTAAAGGAAGATTGCAACATCATTTAAAGTATGTTTCAAACTACATTACATAAATGCACCCGCAGTCTGCAATACATTTTATCTAACGTTGAGATTTGTATTTGGGTCATATAAATATGCACCCGAGTTTAGGAAGGTAAATTATTAAGAGAACGCGGCTAAAGTAACTACGAGTTTGCAACTTTGTGAGGGCCATGGAAGTTCCACTAGGTGGCTTGCCTCGAATTTTAAGGATTAAATCAAAATTAATTAAAACAAGGGCCATGCAATTGTCATTTTTATTTGGCACGGCGCACCTTAATTCTAATTTAAAGAAAAAAAGAACTTGAATTATATTTAGTGGGCCATGAGCTATTTATTTTATCTAGTATGGCTCACCCCCACTAATTAATTAAGGAAAACTTAAAGGATTCTAATTGTTTTATCTAAGGACTTTACCCTATGCGATGACCTAAAGCAGCGTATTAGAGACAAACAAGCCTAGAGCGAATTATTTCAAACAAGCAACTGGGTAGACCCCTTTATGAAGTCATTAAGCTTTGGCCTCAAACGAGCCTCATTCATGGTGAGGAAGAGAGTTTAAATCGGATTGTCCCTCATCTGGGCCTGCACTAGGCCCAATCTCACACTCCCAATTTCGTTGATCAAAAGGTACTCAGCAACTGATACTGGCATGGATCAAAGAACCAAATTAACGAGCACTTATTCTGAGTAAAAAAAAACAAGACGCATGACTTAAAGAAATCAACTTCTAGTAACACTTTTTCATGCATTTTTGAACCAATTTTGCCATAAAATGCAGCAATAATATTGGGCTAACTATTTGTTTGAAGGGCAACCTCAGGTGATTATTACTGTCTAAAAAAAACTAGCTGGACACGAAATAATAAGAATTCACATCCCAATTTCGAACAAACTAAATTATCAACATGTTACATAAAATTCGAATCCTAATGGTGGTCTTGCCAAACGACAATGAAATTCCCGCACAATTTAGCAATTTTTGGGCTTATCAAACCATAAATTCATGGATTTAATCACAGTTCTTCAAGAACTCAAATGCCTTTCCTGAATTCTAAAAGATAATGCACCAGAAAAAATGTGATACAAAACTTAGATTTTTTAAAGAAGAAATAAGCTAAATATGAAACTAATTTAAATCAGATCTAAAGAAAATCATGAGGCACACCCTGATCTTCACTCTAAGAAAGCAAACATTGACCTCACAATATCCTTAGAAACCTCTCTTAGTACATGTTTAATAGTCTAAACAGAAACCTCGAATCGACTGCATTTAAACCAGTCCAAAACTACTAACCTTAACACAAATAAATAGTATTAAACGACTACATATAAAGAGCTATATGGACATCAGACTAAGCTACCATATCATATGACATTCAGAGACTAAGCATTTGATCACATGTTCATAGTTTGAAAAGCAGTAACTAGAATTTCTAAACAAAACAAAGTAAACAAGTAAGCTATATTACGAACCCAACTAAAGGTGAATACAACTCCAAGCTTCTGATATCCATTTTTTGATTTCCAATCAAGATTTACATTCAAGTGGAGTGCAGAAATGTATAGCTGAATAACAACAAAAAGATACCAAAATTAGCTTGAAACTTAAAGGGAAGCAGCAGTAATAGATCAGTGACAACAGAAACAAACCACAACTCTTAATTCAAATCACTTTGCAACCTAGATGCATCAGAATGGCCTTCAGAAATCGAAAAACTTCGAGGATAGCAGAAGATTTTAATAGAACAGTAACTTTTAGTAATTTCTAGCCGTTTCTCTTTTTTTCTGAATTTCTATCTCTTTAATCTCTCTGTTTCTTTTCTCTCTAGATCTCTATTTTTTCTATGTTTTTTCTTTTTGAGTCCCCTTCTATATCTGTTTTCTAACCTCTAAATAGTCAGCAAGTTAGTGCATTTTCTATTACAAATCTCCTTTTCCATTTTTAATTATCTCCACTCAAACATTTAGTGCATTTCTAACCGTACCACTTATTAGAAGCTTCTTAAGTAGTTACAATTCCCTTTATTGAATAATTCTCGAAACTACCCCTTAAGTTCCTAATGTCATTTAACATCCCCTTAAAGTTCTAAGTGTTTACAAATTAAGGCAACCATTTCTTCTAACAAAAACATAGACAAACAGAATCAAGAATGTGTCAATTTCCAAAACCTAAATAGCCTTATCATGAACTGAAATCAGAAATCAATCAACGACTGAGCAACTGAAACTGATATTTACGAAGAAACAAACAATGAATGCCCTATTTCAAACTTTGAAGCAATTAGACCAAGCCATCTAACAGGGAGTCAAACGATACTAACATGCTGATTTCAATTAAACACAACAGACCTAAATTGAAGACTGGAATCCTAATGACCTAATGGCAATCCCGAGCATTTAACGATTGAACATAGAAGTTTATTAAACCTAAAATTAAATAGAATGGATAAACAAAAAAACAGATCACAACCCATTTTTTTAGAAATTGAAAAGAAAAACTAGAAATGAATGGAAATAAATATGAATAAACAAACTAAAATAAAGGGAAGAACTAGGTTTGAAAACTAATCACAATTTCAGTCGAAAGATAAAACAATAAAAGATACACAGAGAAGAAAAGAAGAAGGAGTGAAAAACACTAAAAATGAACATAAAAATTAAGGGAACTCACCGACTATACTTAAAATCACCCTTGATGCCATGATTCACATGAAACTGATGCTAATCACTTGTTCTTTGTCAAGAACAAATGAACAGCATCAGTTTTGTGATGAATCAGCCTTCAAATCATGAAAAACTAGAGATTTGGGCCGATACATGTCATTGGGTTCATTAAAAATCGATTTGGAACTTTTAGGGTTCGATCTTGGATTCGATATTCGAGAGGTTCTGGCAAGATTCGAGGGAAACATGTTAGGGATTTGGAAAGAGGGGAGTAAGGGGGTTCTATGGTGTAATTTTGGAAGTGATTGAGCCACCGAAACTGCCGTGAGCCGATTTTC
>MU779382.1:49400-100339 GCA_026770625.1 Nicotiana glauca | reverse complement strand
GGGGGGGGGGGGGGGGTCTAAGGAGGGTGGGGTTGTCTTAGGTGTTTATATACTGAGAGGGGGTCGAGTCCAGGCCGTTCGATCAAATGAGATTAACAGCTTGGATCATTCATTTACTTGGAACGACGCTGTTTAGTTAGGTTAGAGAATGGATCGGGTTCAGAGAAACCTGGTCAGGGTCGGGTAAGGTGGGTAATGGGCTAAGTCCTGACCGTTGGATGTGAATAAATGAACGGTCGAGATCTTTTGGTCTTGAAATGACGTAGTATTCTCTCTATACTATGTCGTTTCACTGGTCTTGGAGATGAGTCGATTTGGACCGGGTATGGGATAGGTTTGGGCTGGTTTTGGAAAATTCATTTGGGTTTGGGATTTTAATTAAAACAGGCCCAAAACTCTTATCTCTTCAATTCCTTTTCTTTTTCTTCTTTTTTCCAAAAATTAAATAAAAATCTAAATTAATTCCTAGGATCTAATTAACTTAAAAAAATACTAGTTAAACCTAAATGATAATTATCACAATAAATTAAAGAAGAACTACTCAAAAATCAAAGTTAAAATTAAAAGGTACAAATTATACTATTTTTGTAATTTTTCTTTTTATAAAATAACCTAATTAATGATTCATTCTTAGAAATGCAAAGTTAAATCTTAAATGCACATGCAACATATGTTTGTATATTTTTAGTTAAATAGAATAAACATGCACAGACATTATTCACACAATAACAGAAAATTCCAATAAAATCCACAAAATTGCAAACAAAGAAAACATTATTTTACTTTGAATTTATGGGAGTAATTCATATAGGGAAAAAAGCATGTGCTCATAGTTGTAACTCGGATAAGTGAGCCCAACAACTCCAGCTCGAACAACTCCGACAATAAGTAAATAAATCTTGTTACGAATATAATAATAACAGAATTTATGTGCATATCAGAGAGATTACTGTTACTTGATGAGTTTTTTCACAACAATAAAGTAAATATGAGATTTTTGTCCTTAAAGAAGTTAACAAATGAGTCATGTGCCACGTGCATCTTTTTCCATGTGAAAGCATGGCTAGGATGATGTATTATTTTTGTGTAAATTATTTTAGTGACAATAATATGTGCATAATGTTAGTATAAAATTTAGTTTAGAAGATTTAATTAAATAGGAAAGAAAATAAAAGTCACTTGATAGCTATTTCTATCATTTTTCAGTAAGGCTTTGGCTTGCATTGGCAAAGAAAGAGAGCCTCAGTGAAGAATATCTCATATCTTTCAACTACGCCTACATTAGCAAGGTAATTAACTAAAAAATTTCTCCTCCGCAGCAATGTGTTACTTGCAACCTCCCTAAACCCATCAATTGGTTAATCTGCAGAATCAAGCTTCTGATATGCCACATAGGTAGAGTGTTGTTGCCATCCTAGAAAACAACATATACCCAAAATCTCAGGAATACATAAGAACAATCAATGTAAATTACAGTTTTATAGAAAAGAATAACTTACATCTACACAGCTTTATCTTTGCCATCTTTTGGAAGAAACATCTTCCAAAACCAATGTTGTCTGAAGAGATCTTCCTTAACTCCTTCGCCATCTTTTTTTTTCTCTCGGGCAAAAATTTATAAATTAAGAAGAAAATTCCCAATGAAAAAGCATGAAATAGAATGTATATCCAAGCCTTGAGAGCAAGAAGGTACATCGAAATGAATTGATACATGATTAGGGACATAAGCAAAGATATGCTCACCTCCCAGCAAGCGCCTAATGCTTTAATCTCTTTGGCGTAAGACTCTTCAGTCCACTTAGAAGGCCCAGAGAATATTGAATAGCAGCCTATGAGGGGGATGACAAATGCCATGCCAACATAGGCACTCTTTTGGCTCAGTTGAAAGATATGATCTCCTACCAAAAGGAAGAGACCCAACAAGGAAACCTTGAAAATTCGAGAAGAGTGATATCAAGTTACGTAAGCTATATTTCAGTAAATTAAAATTGATCTATATAAAAAAAACTAAATAAGAAAGAAATGAATAAGTAATTGTGCTTAAATCATGCCTAAACATGCCGAGACTAGAGACGGAGTCCTCCGTCGGTCGAAGAAGTTTTAACTCGGATAAGTGAGCCCAACAACTTCAGCTCGAACAACTCTGGCAATAAGCGGAGCGATGAAGGAGGCATTATAGGTGTATCTAGCTGACTGCAGAAGTAATGGTCCAAAGAATAGTATTGATTGCAGAAGTAATGGTCAAAATAGTGCTTTAATCTCTTCAGCATAATATTCTTCAGTCCACTTAGAAGACCCCGAGAACATTGAATAGCAGCATATGAAGGGGATGACAAATGCCATGCCAATATAGGCACACTTTTGGCTCAGATGAAAGATATGGTCTCCTACCAAAAGGAAGAGACCCAATAAGAAAACATGAAAAAATTCGAGAAGAGTGATATCAAGTTATGTATGTTCTATTTCAGTTAATTAAAATTGATTTATATAAAGAAACCCTAAATAAGAAAGAAATGAATAAGTAATTGTGCTTAAATCATGCCTAAACATGCCGAGACTAGAGTCCTCCATCGGTCGAAGAAGTTGTAACTCGGATAAGTGAGCCCAACAACTCCAGCTCGAACAACTCCGACAATAAGTAAATAAATCTTATTACGAATATTATAGTAAGAGAATTTTTGTGCATATCAGAGAGATTATTGTTATTTTATTAGTCTTTTTCACAATAATAAAGTAAATATGAGATTTTGGTCCTTAAAGAATTTAACAAATGAGTCATGTTTATGTCACGTGCATCTTTTTCCATTTGAAAGCATGGCTAGGGTGATGTATTATTTTTGCGTACATTATTTTAGTTACAATAATATGTGCATAATGCTAGATAAAATTTAGTTTAGTAGATTAAATTAAATAGGAAAGAACATAAAAGTCACTTGATAGCTGTTTCTATCATTTTTCAGGAAGGCTTTGGTTTGCACTGGCAAAGAAAGAGAGCCTCAGTGAAAAATATCTCCTGTCTTTCAACTATGCCTACATTAGCAAGATAATTAACTAAAAATTTTCTTCCTCGTAGCAATGTGTTACTTGAAACCTCCCTAAACCCATCAATTGGTTAATCTGCAGAATCAAGCTTCTCATATGCCCATAGATAGAGTGTTGATGCCATCCTAGAAAAGAACATATACCCAAAATCTCAAGAATACATAGCAACAATCAATGTATATAATAGTTTTATAAAAAAGAATAACGTACAGCTACACGACTTTATCTTTGCCATCTTTTTGAAGAAACCTCTTCCAAAACCAATGTTGTTTGAAGAGATCTTCCTTTAACTCCTTTGCCATCTTTCTTTTTCTCTCGGGAAAAAAAATTATAAATTGAGAAGCACATTACCAATGTCAGAGCAGCAAATAGCATGTATATCCAAGCCATGAGAGCAAGAAGGTGCATCGAAACTAATTGATACATGATTAGGGACATGAGCAAAGATATGCTCGCCTCCCAGCATGCGCCTAATGTTTTAATCTCTTCGGTGTAAGATTATTCAGTCCACTTAGAAGGCCCCGAGAACATTGAATAGCAGCCTATGAGGGGGATGACAAATGTCATGACAACATAGTCACTCTTTTGGCTCAGTTGAAAGATATGATCTCCTACCAAAAGGAAGCGACCCAATAAGGAAACCTTTAAAAATCCGAGAAGAGTGATATCAAGTTATGTAAGCTATATTTCAGTAAATTAAAATTGATCTATATAAAGAATACCTAAATAACAAAGAAATGAAGAAGTACCTATGCTAAAATCATACCTAATCATGCCGAGACTAGGGTCCTCTATCGGTTGAAGAAGTTGTAACTCGGATTAGTATGTCACGACCCCAGTTCATCCTCCATGAACATATCGTGATGGCACCTAGTCCTTACGACTAGGTAAGCCTAACAATGCGGAAATAATATAACTTGCGGAAATAATTTATTAAACTAAGCAAAATAGAAGGAAAATTATATATAAGTGCTACTTGGCATATACAACCCAAAACGCGGAAGTATACAATATCATCCCAAAACCCGTAAACTCATGGGAAAGCACAGGCTAATAGAAATGTACTACACTGCTCTAACTCCAAAATGTCTAAACAATAGTATGGAAGGGAAATCTAACATCTAAAACCAAAATAAGATAGAGACTCCTGGTCTGCGGACGCGGCAGATGTACCTAGAAGTCTCTACTAGATCTCTCCACCTCGGGGATAGTGCGCCTGAGTGGAGGTACCTAGATCTGTACATGAAAAACATGCGCAGAAGGGGCAAGAGTACACTACAACGGTACTCAGTAAGTGCCAAGCCTAACCTCGGTTGGGTAATGACGAAAAAAGGTCAGGGCCCTACTGAGGTTAAATAATATAATATGAATTTAACAATATGAAACAAACAGTAATAATGAACACAACAGTGAAATAATACAGGTTAAACAAGGCAATAACAAATATATAGGAACAGAGTAAGCACGGAATATGTACAGCTCAATGCCAATGGTAACAACGAGGATCTCCCAAGATACCGTCCTGTAGCCCTTTTCTCAATTATCCAGTGAATCTCCCGGGATACCGTCCCGTAGTCCAATTATCAATATGCAGGGGGATCTATTGGGAATCTAACCCGCAGTACCAAAGTAAATATGTATGGGGATCTATCGGGAATCGAACTTGCAGTCCCAAATTAAATATGTAGGGGGATCTATCAGGAGTCGAACCCGCAATCCCAAAGTAAATACGCAACCAGAGCAAGAAGATATTCAGTACTAGAGTGCAAAAATACAAGGCAACAAGCAGTTCTAGCCTCTCATACTTCACGTAATACAATCAAAGCAACTTAAGCAAATAGGCAATTTAGGTCAGCTAAGCATGACTTTCTAAACTAACACAGGATATAATTGCAAGTAGAATTAAGTAGGTAAGAAAGAAACTCAGTCGAAATATTTAAAGTGAAACAGGATTTTCGACAATTAGCTCAAGTACGTACTCGACACCTCACGTATAAGGCATTCAATTACCAAATATCATATCCTAAGGGGAAAGGTCCCCAACACAAGGTTAGACATGTCACTTACCTCAAACCGGCTCCAAAATAAACTCGGAACCACACGTTTCCCACGAGTATCTGACTCCAAATGGCCCAAATCTATTCAATTTAATTACATATCATAAATAACATCTCAAGCAACTGATTATATTATTTAATTTAAAGCTAAGACGCAAATTTAGGTAAAATGACGAAAATGCCCCTCAGGACAACGTCTCGGAATCGGATAAATTTTACATTTTAAGAACTTTGTTACTCTCACGAGTCTAACCATATAAAAATCTCCCAAATCGGAGGTCAAACACCCACTCAAAACTCAATAGTTTGGTCTATGAAGTTTTCCCCATTTTTCATTCAAAAATCCAAAAATAAGAAGGAAATCATGATTAGATTAGTGGGTTTTAAGCATAAGAGTAGAGAATCGTTACCCTCGAAAACCCTTCGAAATTTCTCCCAAAATCGAACTCTAGAAGTCAAATGTGATAAAAATGGTGAACCCTCAAATTTGGGATTTAATCTGTCTGCCCAGACATTTAATGCATCGCGAACACGTAGGGAGTCTCGCGTTCGCGAAGAAGAAAGATTTACATTGCCAAAAATGCCCTTCGTGATCATGAGGGCCAGAACGTGAATGTGAAGGCCTGGGTCATGAAGCTAAAGGAATGCGACGGGGCAATGCAAACGCGATGAGGGGAAACGTGAAGCTTCGCGAACGCAAAGGATTACACGCGAACGCGATGAAGAAACTGGTACTCCTCCAAAATTACTCTACGCGATCGCGTGGAGGAGGACGTGAACGCGAACAAGAAGAAGGCCAAAGCTACGCGAACATGAGGGTAGCGACGTGAACGCGAAGAAGGAAATTCCAGCTGGTCAAGACAAGCCTTCGCGAACGCGAAGGACATCTCGCAAATGCATTGAAGGCATATCAGAAGCAGCAACAACAGTTCAAAAAATAGGCGGAAACGACCCGTTGAGCAACCGAAATACACCCGAGGCCCGCGGGACCTCAACCAAACCTACGGACATATCCCATAACCTCATTCAAACTCGTACCAATCCTTAAACCACCTAAAACAACGTCGGAAACCCGAATTAACCAATGAATTAAGCCTAAGAACTTCAAATTTCATCAAAACACGCTTTCGATAAAAAACCCAACCAAAACACGTCTGAATCACCTAAAATTTTGCACATATATCCCAAATAACATGACGAAGCTGCGGCAACTTTCAGAATTCCATTCCGACCCTCGGATCAAAATCTCACTATCGGACCGGAAACTTCAAAAATTCAAACTTCGGCATTTCATGCCTAAATTAGCTACGGACTTCCAAAATACATTCCGAACATGCTCCCAACCTCGAAATCACCTAACGGAGCTAACGGAACCGTATGATTTCCATTCTGAGGTTGTCTTCACACTGTTCTAACTACGGGCAATTTTCCAACACTTAAGCTCTTATTTAGGGACTAATTGTCCCAAAACTCTCCAAAAACCAACACCAGATGTCCCGGCAAACCAAAATAGTAGAAATGAACTTAGGGGAAGCAGTTAATAGGGGATTGGGGCATAAATTCTAAAAACGACCGGCCGGGTCGTTACATCCTCCCGCACTTAAACATTCGCTCATCCTCGAACGAGCATAAAGAACATACCTAAAATAGTGAAAAGATGAGGGTATCAGATGTGCATATCCCTCTCGGTCTCCCAAGTCGCCTCCTCAGCCAGCTGAGCCCGCCACTGAACCTTTACTGAAGCAATGTCCTTCGACCTCAACTTTCTGACCTGCCTGTCCAATATAGCCACTGGCTCCTCAACAAAGGATAGATCCTAGTCCAACTAGACTGAACTGAACTCCAACATGTGCGACGGATCACCGGGATACCTCTGGAGCATAGAAATATGAAATACCGGATGAACCCCGGCCAAACTGGGAGGTAAGGCAATCTCATAAGCAACCTCCCCAACTCGCCTCAATATCTCAAAAGGGCCAATAAACCTCGGACTCAACTTCCTTTTCTTCCCAATTCTCATGACACCCTTCATAGGTGAAACCTGAAGCAGAACCCACTCATCAACCATATAGGAAACATCACGAACCTTCCTGACCACGTAGCTCTTCTGTCTAGACTAGGCTGTACGGAGTCTATCCTGAATCACCCTGACCTTCTCCAATGCATCCTGAACCAACTCTGTGCCCAAAAGCCTGGCCTCACCCAGTTCAAACCAACCCACCAGAGATCTGCACCTCCTACCATACAAAGCCTCAAACGATGCCATCTGAATGCTGGACTGATAACTGTTGTTGTAAGCAAACTCCGCCAATGGCAAGAACTAATCCCAAGACCCTCCAAACTCAATCACGCACGCACGGAGCATATCCTCAAGAATCTCTTTCTGGGGGTGAAATGTTATGATCAACTCCACCCGAGTACCCAACTCCAGCTAAACGGCCTATTAGAACCATGACGTAAACTGAGTACCTCTATCCAAAATAATAGAAATTGGAATACCATGCAGACGAACGATCTCTCAGATATAAATCTCTGCCAACTGCTCCGACGAATATATGGTACACATAGAAATAAAATGAGCGGACTTGGTCAGCCGATCCACAATAACCCAAATGGCATCAAACTTCTTCAAAGTCCGCGGGAGTCCAGATACAAAGTCCATGGTGATGCGCTCCCATTTCCACTCCAGAATCTCTATCTACTGAAGCAACCCACCCGGTCTCTGGTGCTCATACTTCATCTGCTGGCAGTTGAGGCATCTAGCTACATATCCAACTACATCTTTCTTCATCCGCCTCCACCAATAATGCTGCCTCTAATCCTGATACATCTTCGTGGCACCCGGATGGATGGAATACCGCGAACTATGGGCCTCTGCTAAAATCAACTCTTGAATCTAATCAACATTGGGCACACAAATTTGACCCTGCATCCTCAATACCCCGTCATCTCCAATGGTCATATCTCTGGCATCACCATGCTGAACCTTGTCCTTAAGGACAAGCAAATGAGGGTCATCATACTGTCGCTCCCTGATATGATCAATAAAGAAGACCGGGAAACCACACAAGCTAGAACCCGACTGGGCTCCGAAAGGTCCAATCTCACAAACTGGCTAGCTAAGGCCTGCACGTCCATCGCCATAGGCCTCTCTAAAGCTGGTAAATATGCCAAACTGCGCAAACTCTCCACCCGGTGACTCAAGGCATCGGCCACCACATTGGCCTTGCCCGGGTGATACAGAATAGCAATATCATAATCCTTCACCAACTCTAACCACCTCCTCTGACGCATATTTAGATCCTTTTGCTTGAACAGGTGCTATAAACTCTGATGGTCAGTACAGATCTCACAATGCACACCGTACAAAAATGGCGCCAGATCTTCAAAGCATGAACAATGGCAGCTAACTCAAGGTCATGGACAGGGTAATTCTTCTCTTGTATCTTCAACTGTCGAGATGCGTAGGCAATCATCCTACCATCCTGCATCAACATCGCTCCAAGGCCAACCCGTGAGGCATCACAATAAATTGTATAAGACCCCGAACTAGTAGGCAATATCAAAATTTGGGTTGTAGCTAAAGCTAACTTGAGCTTCTGAAAGCTCGCCTCACACTCCTCTGTCCACTGAAATGGGGCACCTTTCTGGGTCAACCTAGTCATAGGGGCCGCAATCGATGAAAATCCCTCTACAAAACGACAGTAGTAGCTCGACAAGCTAAGGAAACTGCAAATCTCTATATCTGAGGAAGGTCTAAGCCAACTCTGCACTGACTCCACCTTCTTCGAATCCACCCGAATGCCCTCACTCGATACCACGTGGCCTAAGAATGCCATAGAACTCAACCAAAACTCAAATTTTGAGAACTTTGCATATAACTTCTTCTCTCTTAGGGTCTGAAGCACGGTCCTCAGGTGCTGCTCATGATCTTCCTAACTCCGGGAATACACCAAAATATAATCAATAAAAATAATAACAAACGAGTCAAGATATGTCCTAAACACACTGTGCATCAAATTCATAAAAGTTGCTGGGGCATTGTTCAACCCAAATGACATAACAAGGAACTCGTAATGACCATACCGAGTCCTGAAGGCAGTCTTCGGGATGTCTGGCTCCCGAATCTTCAACTGATGGTAAACTGAGTGCAAATCAATCTTAGAAAAAACATGTGCGCCCTGAAGCTGGTCAAACAGGTCCTCAATACGAGGCAAAGGATAACAGTTCTTCACTGTAGCCTTGTTCAACTGATGATAATCAATGCACGTACGTATAGAACCATCATTTTTCTTCACAAACAAGATAGGAGCACCCCACGGTGAAACACTCGGTCGAATAAAACCCTTATCACACAATTCCTATAACTGATCCTTCAACTACTTCAATTCAGGAGGATCCATACGGTACGGAGGAATAGAAATGGGCTGAGTGCCCGGCAACAAATCAATGCAAAAATCAATGTCTCTATCGGGCGGCATACCCCAAAAGTCAGCTGGAAACACATCGGAATACTCCCGCACCACTGGAACCGAATCAACAGAAAGGGTATCAACACTGACATCTCTCACATAGGCTAAATACGCGGCACACCCCTTCTCAACCATACGCTGAGCTTTAAGGAAGGAGATAACTCTACTGGGAGTGTGATCTAAAGTACCACTCCACTCAACACACAGAATACCTGGCATAGCCAGCATCACGATCTTGGCGTGACAATGAAGAATAGCAAAATGGGGCGACAACTAGTCCATGCCCAAGATAATATCAAAATCAACCATACCGAGTAACAATAAATCTGCCCTGATCTCAAAACCACGAATAGTAACCAGACATGACCGATAAATGCGGTCCACAATAGGAGAATCTCCCACAGGAGTAGAAACATAAACAGGGGCACTCAAAGAATCTCGAGGTGCACCTAAATGAGGAGCAAAGTAAGAAGACACATAAGAGTAAGTAGAGCCCGAATCGAATAGAACTGATGCCTCTCTGTGACAAACCAGTATAATACGTGTAATGACAGAGTCAGAGGCAACAACCTCGGTATGAGCAGGAATAGCATAATATCTAGCCTGGCCTCTCTTTCGAGGGTGGCCTCTACCTCCCCGACCTCCGCCCCTAGTTGGCTGGGCGGATGAGGTAGCAGCTGGAGCTGTGATCATGGCCTGAGAACTCTGAGGAGCACATTGTGGCTGAGCAGTCTGAAAGAGCTAAATGAATGGGGCGACCCATATAACCCCTACCGTGACGACCTGCTACTGGGGTATGGGCACTAGAGTAGTAGCCCGACTCTCAAGACCTTTTGGCCTCTCTCTCCTCTCGCTCCCTAGCGAGCATACCCTCGATCCTCCTAGCAATGCACACTACCTACTGATAAGGAATGTCCATCTCCAACTCTCGAGCCATGCTAGATCTGATGGGTTGAATAAGACCCTCAATGAACCGGCAAACTCTCTCGTGAACAGTAGCAACCAAGGCTGGTGCATGCCTAGCCAATCTGGTACAACGAATAGCATACTCTGAAATGGTCACAGCACCCCTAGCGCAAATGCTCAAACTCTGCGCGCCATGCGTCACTAAGACTCTGAGGGACAAACTCTCCCATGAACATATCCGAAAACTGGGTCTAAGTTAGTAAAGCAGCCTCAACTGGACTGTATATCTCATAAGTGCACCACCAATCAAAGGTGGCTCCCCGAAGCTGAAAGGCAGTAAAGGAAACCTCGCTGGACTCTTCTATACCCATGGTGTAAAGAATATGGTGGCACTCCTCTAGAAATCCCAAGGCATCATCAGACGCTGCCCCACTGAAAATCGGAGGATCATACTTCTTGAACCTCTCAAGCCTCCACTGCTCATCCTCAGAAGCAACTGTCCTATCCTCAAGCTGAACTGGAACTGCAGGTTGTACATGAATGATCTCTAGGGCCTGCTCAACATGCACTCACTGCTCAGGAGTGCGGGTGACAGGATTCTGTGCTCCTCCCCCAACTTGGGATGTGGCTGTAGCAAGGGGAAGCAACCCTGCCTGAGCCAACGTGGTGTACATGCTCATAAACTGTGCCAAAATCTCCGGAAGGGCTGGAGTAGTAGTAGGTGTAGGCGTGTCAGGTGTCTGAACTCCGGTTGGATCTGCTGGCGGTACCTTAGCAAAAGCTCGTGCAGGTGCTCTGGCTGCACCATGTGCAAGTCCACGGCCTCTACCCCGGCCCCAGCATTTAACAGCTGCAATAGGGGCACGGGTGCCTGATCGTCCTGAGTAGCACGTGTCCTCACCATCTGTAAGAGAATAGAAGACAAAAGTTTAGAATTGATGTCAAAATATCGCACGACAAGGAAATCAAATGAAGTGAAGATTTTTCCTAAACAGTTACATAGCCTCTCGTAAATAAGTACATATGTCTCTGCACCGATCAGTGAGACTCTAATAAACCGACATGTGTTCCGTGACTCCTATGAACCTAGAGCTCTGATACAAACTTGTCACGATCCCAGTTCGCCCTCCGTGAACATGTCGTGATGGCACCTAGTCCTTACGACTAGGTAAGCCTAACAATGAGGAAATAATATAACTTGTGGAATAATTTATTAAACTCAGCAAAATAGAAGGAAACTGTATATAAGTGCCACTATCAATATGCAGGGGGATCTATCGGGAATCTAACCCACAGTCCCAAAGTAAATATGTAGGGGAATCTATCAATAATCGAACCTGCAGTCCCAAAGCAAATATGTAGGGGGTTCTATCGGGAATCGAACCCGCAATCCCAAAGTAAATATGCAGGGGGATCTATCGGGAATCGAACCCGCAGTCCCAAAGTAAATACACAACCATAGCAAGAAGATATTCTGAACAGAGTGCAAAAATACAAGGCAACAAGTAGTTCTAGCCTAACATGCTTCACATAATACAATCAAAGCAACTTAAGCAAATAGGCAATTTAGGTCAGCTAAGCATGGCTTTCTAAACTAACACAGGCTACAATTGCAAGTAGAATTAAGCAGGTAAGAAAGAAACTCAGACGAAATATTTAAAGTGAACCAGATTTTCGACAATTAGCTCAAGTACGCACTCGTCACCTCACGTACAAGGCATTCAATTACCAAATATCATATCCTAAGGGGAAATGTCCCCCACACAAGGTTAGACAAGCCACTTACCTCAAACTGGCTCCAAAATCAACTCAGAACCACACGTTTGCCATGAGTGTCCAACTCCAAATGGCCCAAATCTATTCAATTCAATTACATATTGTAAATAATATCTCAAGCAACTGGTTATACTATTTAATTCAAAGCTAAGACGCAAATTTAGGCAAAATGACCAAAATGCCCCTCAGTCTAGTGTCTCGGAATTGGAAAAATTTTATATTTTTAGAACCTTCGTACTCTCACGAGTCTAACCATATAAAATCTCCTAAATCGGAGGTCAAACACCTACTCAAAACTAAATAGTTTGGTCTATAAAGTTTTCCCCATTTTTCATTCAAAAATCCAAAAATAAGAAGGAAATCATGATTAGATTAGTGGGTTTTAAGCATAAAAAAAGTAGATAATCCTTACCAAATCGTTGCCCTCGAAAACCCTTCAAAATTTCTCCCAAATCCGAACTCTAAAAGTCAAAATATGATAAAAATGGTGAACCCTCGAATTTGCGATTTAATCTGTCAGCCTAGACATTTAATGCATCGCGAACGCGTAGGGAGTCTCGCGTTTGCGAAGAAGAAAGCTTTAAGTTGCCAAAAATGCCCTTTGCGATCATGAGGGGAAGAACACGAATGCGAAGGCCTAGGTCATGAAGCTACGCGAACGCGACGGGGCAATGCGAACGCGATGAGGGGAAATGTGAAGCTTCGCGAACGCGATGAAGAAACTGGTCCTCCTCCTAAATTATTCTACGCGATCGCGTGGAGGAGAACGCGAACGCGAACAAGAAGAAGGACAAAGCTATGCGAATGCAAATAAGGAAATTCCAGCTGGTCAAGACAAGCCTTCGCGAATGCGAAGGACATCTCACGAATGCGTTGAAGGCATACCAGAAGCAGCAACAGCAATTCAAAAAATAGGAGGAAACGACCCGTTGCGCATCCGAAACACACCCGAGGCCCCCGGCACCTCAACCAAACCTACGGACATATCCTATAACCTCATTCAAACTCGTACCAATCCTTAAACCACCTAAAACAATGTCGGAAACTCGAATTAACCAATGATTTAAGCCTAAGAACTTCAAATTTCATCAAAACACGCTTTCAAACTAAAACCCAACCAAAACACGTCTGAATGACCTAAAATTTTGCACACACATCCCAAATTACATGATGGAGCTTCTGAAACTTCCAAAATTCCATTCCGACCCTCGGATCAAAATCTCACTATTGGATCGAAAACTATAAAAATCCAAACTTCGGTATTTCAAGCCTAAATTAGCTACGGACATCCAAAATACATTTCGAACATGCTCCCAACCCCAAAATCGCCTAACGGAGCTAACAGAACCATCAGATTTCCATTCTAAGGCCGTCTTTTATACTGTTCCAACTACGGATAATTTTCCAACACTTAAGCTCTCATTGAGGGACTAAGTCTCCTAAAATTCTCCGAAAACCAACACCAGATGTCCCGAAAAACCAATATTGTAGAAATGAACTTAGGGGAAGCAGTTAATAGGGGATCGGGGCCTAAATTCTAAAAATGACCGGTTGTGTTGTTACAAAGTGATCCCAACAAATTCAGCTTGAACAACTCAGGCAATAAGCAAAGCCATGAAGGAGGCATTATAGGTTTATCTAGCTGACTGCAGAAGTAATGGTCCAAAGAATAGTATTTATTGCAGAAGTAATGGTCAAAAGAGTGCTTTAATCTTTTTGGCGTAAGATTCTTCAGTTCATTTATAAGACCTCGAGAACATTGAATAGCAGCCTATGAGGGGGATGACAAATGCCATGCCAACTTAGGCACACTTTTGGCTCAGTTGAAAGATATAGTCTCCTACCAAAAGGAACAGACCCAGCAAGAAAACATGGAAAAATCCAAGAACAGTGATATGAAGTTATATATGTTCTATTTCAGTTAATTAAAGTTGATCTATATAAAGAAAACCTAAATAAGAAAGAAAGGAAGAAGTACATGTGCTTAAATCATACCTAAACATGCCGAGACTAGAGTCCTCTGTCGGTCGAAGAAGTTGTAACTCGGATAATTGAGCCCAACAATTCCAGCTCGAACAACTCTGACAAAAAGTAAATAAATCTTATTACGAATATTATAATAAGAGAATTTATGTGCATATCAGAGACATTACTGTTACTTGATGAGTTTTTTCACAATAATAAAGTAAATATGAGATTTGGGTCCTTAAAGAAGTTAACAAATGAGTTATGTGCATATCACGTGCATCTTTTTCCATCTGAAAGCATGGCTAGGGTGATGTATTATTTTTGTGTAAATTATTTTAGTAACAATGGTATGTGCCTAATGGTAGTATAAAAGATAGTTTAGTAGATTCAATTAAATAGGAAAGAAAATAAAAGTCACTTGATAGCTATTTCTATTATTTTTCAGTAAGGCTTTGGCTTGCACTGGCAAAGAAAGAGAGCCTCAGTGAAGAATATCTCTTATCTTTTAACTATGCCTACATTAGCAAGGTAATTAACTAAAAAATTTCATCCCCATAGCAATGTGTTACTTGAGACCTCTCTAAACCCATTAGTTGGTTAATCTGCAGAATCAAGCTCCTGATATGCCACATAGGTAGAGTGCTGCTGCCATCCTAGAAAAGAACATATACCCAAAATCTCAGGAATACATAAGAACAATCAATGTAAATTATAGTTTTATAAAATAGAATTACAACTACACGGATTTATCTTTGTCATCTTTTGGAACAAACCTCTTCCAAGACCAACGTTGTTTGAATAGATCTTCCTTAACTCCTTCGCCATCTTTCTTTTTCTCTTGGGTAAAAATTTATAAATTGAGAAGCACATTCCCAATGTCAGAGCAGCAAATAGCATGTATATCCAAGCATTGAGAATAAGAGGGTGCATCGAAACAGAATGATACATGAGTAGGGACACGAGCAAAGATATGCTCACCTTTCAGCATGCTCCTAATGCATTAATCTCTTCGGCGTAAGATTCTTCAGTCCACTTAGAAGGCCCCGAGAACATTGAATAGCAGCCTATAAGGGGGATGACAAATGCCATGCCAACATAGGCACTCTTTCGGCTCAGTTGAAAGATATGATCTCCTACCAAAAGGAAGAGACCCAACAAGGAAACCTTGAAAAATCCTAGAAGAGTGATATTAAGTTACGTAAGCTATATTTCAATAAATTAAAATTGATCTATATAAAGAAAACCTAAATAAGAAACAAAATGAAGAAGTACCTATGCTAAAATCATGCCTAAACATGATGAGACTAGAGTCCTCCGTCGGTCGAAGAAGTTATAACTCGGATAAGTGAGCCCAACAACTTCAGTTCGAACAACTCCGGCAATAAGCGGAGCGATGAAGGAGGCATTATAGGTGTATCCAGCTGACTGCAGGAGTAATGGTCCAAAGAATAGTATTGATTGCAGAAGTAATGGTCAAAAGAGTGCTTTAATCTCTTCGGCGTAAGATTCTTCAGTCCACTTAAAAGACCCCGAGAATATTGAATAGCAGCCTATGAGGGGGATGACAAATGCCATGCCAACATAGTCACTCTTTTGGCTCAATTAAAAGATATGGACTCCTACCAAAAGTAAGAGACCCAACAAGAAAAATGGAAAAATCCAAGAAGAGTGATATCAAGTTATGTATATTCTATTTCAGTTAATTAAAATTGATCTGTATAAAGAAACCCTAAAAGAAAGAGATGAAGAAGTATCTGTGCTTAAATTATGCCTAAACATGCCGAGACTAGAGTCCTTCGTCGGTCGAAAAAGTTGTTACTTGGATAAGTGAGCCCAACAACTCCAGCTCGAACAACTCCGACAATAAGTAAATAAATCTTATTACGAATATTATAATAAGAGAATTTATGTGCATATCAGAGAGATTACTGTTACTTGATGAGTCGTTTTCACAATAATAAAGTAAATATGAGATTTTGGTCCTTAAAGAAGTTAACAAATGAGTCATGTGCATGTCACGTGTATCTTTTTCATGTGAAATGTTACGCGGTGCCTTCCTTAGATTTCTTGGAAGGGCGACGTAAGGCTAAGCAATTGATGTTAGTGTTGTTACTGTCTGCCAACTGAGGTCTCCTCCGTACGCTAGACTAAAGTGTCAGTGCCGTACGGGAAAACCAATGTCAAGAGCAATTGACAATACATAAATGAGAATTGAGAATGAAAGAAATCTCGATTGCATTAATGAAAGCTATTACAGAAAAGCAACGTAGTGTCGAGGGGGAGAGACACCAGTACAGATAATTGTTTGCTTGCTAGAAAGTTTGATTGCTTGATCCCCCTAATAATGCTTAAAATAAATAAACTAAAGCTACAAGACTAGACTTAACTAAGCTAGAGAAATATAAAGGAAGTGCATGAAATAAAACTACTCTATATTTACAATGAAAAGGATTTAGTTTTCTACAAGGTAGAAACAAGTCCATTGTCAGCAGCAACGTCTTTGACATCACGGTTGGTGCATGAGGCGTTCTCTACACATGCGGCGCTATTGGCATCTGTCTGCGGCTGGGCGCTGGCGAGGGATATTGGTGGGGAGACAGAGGCACCTGAGCGCTTGTCACTTGGCGTGGCCAAGACCATGGGTCCATCCGTAGTGCTAGGCATTGGGAAGCTTGCTAGGACGCCACGGGGCGCACCCAAGGGGTCATGGGGCATGGCTGGAAAGACGCCCATGACATTATCCCGCACCTGAGTTGGCAATGTCCTCGACGCCTTACTTGCAATATAATCTTCAATTAGTCTCTTGTAGGCTTTGAGGTTTGTTCCCCTCTCCCAAGTATTCTCCTCTGCATCACAACCTTGCCATTTCACCAAAAACTATTGGTGATCTTTCCTTGAGGCATGAATTGCTCTATCATCAAGGATAGCTTCAACACGCATTTCCCAGTTGAATTGGGACCTCTAATACTGGGTAACCTTCAACACGCCTTTCCCAGTTGAATTGGGACCTCGAATACTGGGTATTGTGAGCTGGCTCCGTGAAGGATCCTCCGTGTCTTCCCGAAAAGGTTTCAGGAGGCTGACATGGAAGACAGGATGAATTTTTCGCCAAGCTGGCATATCCACCCAGTATGCAACTTTCCCAATGCGTCTTTCAATGGACAGGGGTCTAATGTGTTTTTGCAATAGGCGAGGGTTATGTACCCCCGCAAATAAGTACCGCTTTGGAATTTTGACCATCAATTTGTCTCCTACTTGGTATTCAACAAAGCGACGATTCTGATCAGCATGCCTCTTTATTCGCTTTTGAGCTTTGACAAGATAGCTCCGTACTATCTCCAAATTTTGCTCCACTCTTTTGAGAAGCTAGCAACTCAAGGAGATTTAGATATATTTGGTGCATTCATAGTGTGTGGGAGTAGCGGTTGCTGTCTGGTAATAATTTCAAAAGCGCTTTTGTTTATACTAGAGCTCTTTTGTGAATTGAAACACAGTTGAGCAGCATCCAGAAGCTTCACCCAATTCTTCTATGATCCTGTTACAAAGTGACGGAGATATTCCTCCAACATACGATTGAACCGCTCCGTCTGGCCATCAGATTGCAGATGAAAACTTGAGATGTGACTCAATTTTGACCCAAGGCACTTAAAGAGCTGGGTCCAAAAGTTTCTAGTGAAGCGTGAGTCACGATCACTAACAACGTCTTTGGGCAGGCCCCAATAATTGACGACATGAGAGAAGAAGAGTCGAGCTGTATCTTTTGCTGATATATATTATGGGGCTGCAATAAAGGTATCGTACTTGGAAAACCGATCTACCACAACCAAGATAGTTGTGAGATCTCCGACCTTGGGAAATCCGGTGATGAAATCCAGGGAAACGCTTTCCCAAGGTCTTTTTGGGACAGCTAGCGGTTCCAAGAGTTCCGCTTGTGACAAGCGGTCTGACTTTTCCGTCTGGCAGACTAGATAAGTTTTCACATACTGAGCAACATCATCGGCCATTTGAGGCTAATAGTATGCACGGCGAAGCAATGCCATGGTGCGTTCCTAACCAGGATGGCCGGCCCATAGAGTATCATGACAATCCGCCAAAAGAGTCCTTCACAGATCTCCTCCTTTAGGAACATAGAATCGGTTCCCGTTCACTTTCAGAAAACCATCTTCCATGTAGAACTGACGAATCTTGCCCTATCCTACTAAATCAACCAAATACTGTGTAACAAGATCCTTGATGAGTAGATCCTGTATTTGGTCCTTGATGGAGGTGGCTACTTCTCTCCCCCTTAGGGTGGTGAGTAGGCACACCGATGCTAGATCAGCTCTCCGACTGAGTGCATCAGCAACATGATTGGTCTTCCCACTTTGGTACTCCAGGTTGAAGTGGAATTCAGCTAGGAGTTGCTGCCACCTGGCTTGTCGACCATTCAACTTCGGCTGGGTCATGAAATGGCTAACAATTGTGTTGTCTGTCTTGACCATGAATGGGGTCCCCAACAGATAGTGCCTCCAAAGGCGCAAGCAGTGGACGACAGCCAATAATTCTTTCTCATGTGCGGCATAGCACCGCTCTGCATCCTTCAACTTTTGGCTCTCGTACACTACAGGATGCCCTTCTTGTAGCAAGACTCCGTCGAGGGCATAGTCGGATGCATCCGTTTCTACCTCGAATGGCTTGGCAAGATTAGGGAGGGCCAAGATGGGGCTACTAGACATAGCCGCTTTTAATGCGTTGAAGGCCTCTACTTTCCTGGGGCCCCAATCCCAGGGCGTGACCTTCTTAAGGAGTTCTGTCAATGGCACTGCGATGTGGTAGTAGTTCTTCACAAATCTCCAATAGAAATTTCATAGTCCAAGGAAGGCCCTCAAGGCGTGGATATCCTTAGGAGGCGGCCAATCTGTGATTGCTTGAATCTTCTATTGGTCGATATTGATCCGCCCTTCCTCGATGACATGTCCAAGGAAGTTAATTTTCTTTTGAGCAAATGAGCACCTGGATAGCTTCACATATAGTTCATGCTCCCGAAATCGAGCTAGGACTTTCCACAAGTGAACCAGGTGTTTTTCCAATATTTGGCTATATACCACAATGTCGTCCAAGTAGACCACCACGAATTCATCAATGTACTCTTGGAAGACTTGGTTCATCAGGGTGCAAAATGTGGCTGAGGTATTAGTCAAGCCGAATGGCATAACCAGGAAGTCGTACGACCTGTATCATGTCATACAGCTTGTCTTGTGTTCATCACCCTCTGTGATACGATCTTGCCAATAAACTATCTTTAGGTCTATCTTGGTGAACACAGTCGCACCACCTAGTCTATTGAACAAATCTGCCATTAGCGGAATAGGGTACTTGTTCTTCACTGTGATCTTGTTTAGAGCCCAATAATCCACACAGAGTCGCAAGATGCCATCATGTTTCTTTTGGAATAGAACAGGGGACCCGTATGGGGACTTCGAGGGTATAATGATCCCTGTGTCTAACATTTCCGTCAATTGTCTTCGGAGCTCGGTGAGTTCGGGTTGTGACATTCTTTAGGGCGCCTGGGTAGGTGGCTTCGCGCCCGGCACCAACTTAATTTCATGATCCACAATGCGCCTAGGTGGTAGCCGCTTTGGCATGTCTTGTGGCATGACATCTTCAAACTCCAGTAGTAGCTCCTTCACGGGTTCAGGAATGGGACCCGAGGAGCATTCTATATCTTCAATGCAGAGGGTTTCCAGGAACGTAGGTTCATTCCTTTTGACCCCATTCATCAACTGCAGGGCCGAGATGTTCTCAACGGCCATCTTCATGGGCAGGCACGGGATGATGTAGAGCTTGGCCCTATTGGTTCCTATCATCAGTAGCATGTCTGCAAATGGTACAGGCATGGTGTTGGTTTGCCTTAGGAATTCCAACCCAACTATCAACTCGAAGTCATCAATGATCACCACTCGTAGGTTGAATTTTCCTTCGTAAGGGACAAGCTTCACCGATACCTCTTTGGCTATTCAACCCACTGGCTGGGGAGGTGAGTTGATAGCCTTGACAGTACCTCTACCTTTCCCTATAACTACACCAAGGCATTCCACCTGAGTCAAAGCCAAGTATTTGTGGGTAGCACCCGTGTCTATCATAGCCCGAATCGGCTTGCCATTCACCTTTATCTCAACGAACATTAAGGTCCTCTCTTGTTTAAGAGGAGTATCCTCATACACCCTCTTCTTTCCTTTCTTGGTTACTGGACATGGGTCCTTCTTCTTACGGATACCAGCACTGGTGTCCGCTAATCCATTAGAAATGGAGCCAACAATTGCATTGAAGGCACCTACTGGTTCAGTATGATCCGTATCATCTGACTCGTCATCAGTCCCATCATCACAGCCTGGTGAGCATTCATCTATGCATATGGGCACTCATTGTTCCAATGTGGTCCGCCGCAATGACGACATCCTGAAGGAGGATTTTCCCCCGGTCATTGTTGTTTGACGCAGCACTGTTGCTGCTTGAGGAGGGATCCTTAGATTTGGTTGAGTTCCGATCTCCCCCACTTATGCTAGGGCCACCATTGCTAGGTTGGCCCCTTTGAATCCCACTTGGTCAGGCGGCTGAGGCCTATCCTTTTGAGCTTCCATTTGATAGTCCCCAAGGCATTCAGCCGCTTGGATCGCCTTGGGCAGGGTATCTACCTTTTTTCTTTGTATCTCCACACGGGCATAAGGTTTCCACCCTTCTAGGAAAGTGAAGATCTTGTCTTTGTCCCCCATGTCACGTATGCTTAGCATGAGCATGGAGAATTCCCGCACTGATTTGGTCTGGCGGAGCTCCCGTAGCTTTCTCCTTGCATTGTATTCCACATTTTCGGGGAAGAACTATAAGCGTACGGCTGCTTTCAGTTCTGCCCATGTCTTAAGAGCATCTTCACCAGCCCTGATGGCTTCGTACTTCACCCACCACCAGAGTTTAGCATCACCCTGAAGATACATGGCAGTAGTTTCCACCTTCTTAGCTTCTTCTAGGCCCCTAACAACATCGAAATATTGTTCGACGTCAAAGATGAAGTTCTACACCTACTTGGAATTCCTAGCTCCACTGTATGGATTTGGCTCAGGAATTTTTAGTTTTTGTGTCACAGAAGCGGGGTTTGCAGCATCCCCGATTTGGTTTCCACTGCCTCGAAGCAGGCTCTATAAAGCAGCATTGACAACATTGAGCTTGTCTGTCAAGTCATCAATAGTTTGTTGCATGGAAGTCACCATGTCTGCCTCTTGTGCCTTGTAATCTAAATCATCGGCACGTTTATGTTGGAGTCCCTCAAATTTTCCAAATAGTTTGTCAAGTCGAGACTGATGTTTTCTATGTCAACTTCGGCCTGGATCACCCTGCGGTCCAGGTCATCCAACCTTTGCCCTAGACTGGTTCTTAGTTCAGGCACCGTAACCACGATGGGTCGTAATCCATCAACCGTCTATTCAAGGGCCGCAATGCGGTCCCCATGATTTACCATGGTTAGAAATGGTGGTAATGGCAATACGTTCCCTCGTCCGATGTCGAGCCTAGGCTTTGATACCAACTATTACGTGACGTCTTCCTAAGATTCTATGGAAGGGCGACGTAAGGCTACGCAACTAATGTCAGTGCAGTTACTGTCCACCAACTGTGGTCCCCTCCGTACGCTACACTAGATTGTCAGTGCCATACGGGAAAACCAATATCAAGAGCAATTGAGAGAAAAAATATGAGAATTGAGAATGAAAGAAAGCTTGATTGCAATAATGAAAGCTATTACAGAAAAGCAACGCGGTGTCGAGGGGGAGAGACACCAGTACAGAGAATTGTTTGCTTGCTAGAAAGTTTGATTGCTTGATCCCCCCTAATAATAGTTAAAAAAAATAAATCAAAGCTACAAGACTAGACTTGACTAAGCTAGAAAAACATAAAGGAAGTTCATGAAATAAAACTACTCTATATTTACAATGAAAAAGACTTAGTTTTATACAAGGAAGAAACATGTCCATTAATAGCAACAGTGTCTTTGGTATCACGGTCGGCAAACACAGCATTGTATGCGCGCACGACGCTGTTGGCATTTGCCTGCGGCTGGACGCTGGCGAGGGATATCGGTGGGGTGATAGAGGCACCTGTGCGCTTGTCACTTGGCGCGGCTAAGACCACAAGACCGTCCGTGGCGTTAGGCATTGGGAGACTTGCTAGGATGTCACGAGGCGCGCCCAAGGGTCATGGGGCATGGCTGGAAAGCCACCCATGACAGAAAGCATGTCTAGGGTGATGTATTATTTTGTGTAAATTATTTTAGTAACAATAATATGTGCATAATGCTAGTATAAAATTTAGTTTAATAGATTCAATTAAATAGGAAAGAAAATAAAAGTCACTTGATAGCTATTTTTATCATTTTTCAGTAAGGCTTTGGCTTGCACTGGCAAAGAAAGAGGGCCTTAGTGAAGAATATCTCCTATCTTTCAACAATGCCTACATTAGAAAGGTAATTAACTAAAAGATTTCTTTCCCGTAGCAATGTGTTACTCGAAACCTCCCTAAACCCATCAGTTGGTTAATCTGCAAAATCAAGCTCCTGATATGCCACATAGGTAGAGTGTTGCTGCCATCCTAGAAAATAAAATATACCCAAAATCTCAAGAATACATAAGAACAATCAATGTAAATTATAGTTTTATAAAAGAGAATAACTTACAGCTACACGGCTTTATCTTTGTCATCTTTTGGAAGAAACCTCTTCCAAAACCAATGCTGTTTGAAGAGATCTTTCTTAACTCCTTCGCCATCTTTATTTTTCTCTGGGCAAAAATTTATAAATTGAGAAGCACATTCCTAATGTCATAGCAGCAAATATCATATATATATCCAAGCCTTGAAAGCAAGAAGGTGCATCGAAATGAATTGATACATGAATAGGGACATGGGCAAAGATATGCTCGCCTCGTAGCATGCGCCAAATGCTTTAATCTCTTCGGCATAAGATTCTCAAGTCCACCTAGAAGGCCCTGAGAACATTAAATAGCAACCTATGAGGGGATGACAAATGACATGCCAACATAGGCACCCTTTTGGCTCAGTTGAAAGATATGATCTCTTACCAAAAGGAAGAGACCCAACAAGAAAACCTTGAAAAATCCGAGAAGAGTGATATAAAGTTATGTAAGCTATATTTCAGTAAATTAAAATTGATCTATATAACGAAAACCTAAATAAGAAATAAATGAAGAAGTACATGTGCTAAAATCATGCCCAAATATGCCGAGATTAGAGTCCTCCGTCGGTCGAAGAAGTTGTAACTCGGATAAGTGAGCCCAACAACTTCAGCTCAAACAACTCCGACAATAAGCGGAGCGATGAAAGAGGCATTATAGGTGTATCCAAATGACTGCAGAAGTAATGGTCCAAAGAATAGTATTGATTGCAGAAGTAATGGTCAAAAGAGTGCTTTAATCTCTTCGGCGTAAGATTCTTCAGTCCACTTAAAAGACCCCGAGAACATTGAATAGCAGCCTATGAGGGGGATAAAAATGCCATGCCAACATAGGCACTCTTTTAGCTAAGTTGAAAGATATGGTCTCCTACCAAAAGGAAGAGACCCAACAAGATAACATGGAAAAATCCAAGAAGAGTGATATCAAGTTATGTATGTTCTATTTCAGTTAATTAAAATTAATCTATATAAAAAAAACCTAAATAAGAAAGAAATGAAGAAGTACATGTGCTTAAATCATGCCTAAACATGACGAGGCTAGAGTCCTCCATCGATCTAAGAAGTTGTAACTCGGATAAGTGAGTCCAACAACTCCAGCTCGAACAACTCCGACAATAAGTAAATAAATCTTATTACGAATATTATAATGAGAGAATTTATGTGCATATCAGAGATATTACTGTTACTTGATGAGTTATTTTCACAACAATAAAGTAAATATGAGATTTTGGTCTTTAAAGAAGTTAACAAATAAGTCATGTGCATGTCACGTGCATCTTTTTCCATGTAAAAGCATTGCTAGGGTGATGTATTAGTTTTGTGTAAATTATTTTAGTAACAATAATATGTGCATAAAGTTAGTATAAAAGTTAGTTTAGTAGATTAATTTAAATAGGAAAGTATATAAAGGTCACTTGATAGCTATTTCTATCATTTTTCAGTAAGGCTTTGGCTTACACTGGCAAAGAAAGAGAGCCTTAGTGAAGAATATCTTCTATATTTCAACTACGCCTACATTTGCAAGGTAATTACCTAAAAAATTTCTTCCCCGTAGCAATGTGTTACTTGAAACCTCCCTACACCTATTGGTTGGTTAATCTGCAGAATCAAGCTCCTGATATGCCACATAGGTAGAGTGCTTTGTCATCCTAGAAAAGAACATATACCCAAAATCACAGGAATACATAAGAACAGTCAATGAAAATTATAGTTTTATAAAAAGAATAACTTACATCTACACGGCTTTATCTTTTCCATCTTTTAGAAGAAACATCTTCCAAAACCAATGTTGTTTGGAGAGATCTTCCTTAACTCCTTCGCCATCTTTCTTTTTCTCTTGGGCAAAAAATTATAAATTGAGAAGCACATTCCCAATGCCAGAGCAGGAAATAGCATGTATATCCAAGCCATGATAGCAAGAAGGTACATCGAAACGGATTGATACATGATTAGGGATATGAGCGAAGATATGCTCGACTCCTAGCATGCGCCTGATCCTTTAATCTCTTCGGCATAAGATTCTTCATTCCACTTAGATGGCCCCGAAAACATTGAATAGTAGCCTATAAGGGGGATGACAAATGTCATGCCAACATATGTAATGACCCGACCGGTCGTTTTGAGCTCTAGCGCATCGTTCAGCAGTTTGAGGCCATGAGCAACTTCATTTCAGGTGTTATGACTTGTGCGCATGGTCAGAATTGAATTTCGGGAAGATCGGAGTTAATTTGGGAAGAGAATTCTCATTTCAGAAGCTTAAAGTTGAAGGAATCAACTAGGATTGGAATTTTGAGTAAATAACCTCGGAATCGGGATCTGAAGGTTCCGACAGATTTGTGTGATGATTTTGAACTTGGGCATATGCCTAGATTAGGTTTTGAATGACCCGGGAGCATTTTGGCGCCTATTGTAGAAGTCGGCATTTTAGAGGGAATTTCATAAGTTTGGCTCGAAGTGAATTTTAGTGTTATCGATGTCCGTTTGGAATTCCAAGACTGGGAATAGCTCTGTATGGTGATTCTGGAGTTGGGAGCGTGATCAGAAGTAAATTCGGAGGTCCATAGGTCATTATGAAGCCATTTGGCTAAAGATAGAAATTTGAAGGTTTTGAGAAGTTTGACCGGAAGTGGACTTTTTGATATCGGGGTCGGAATCCGATTCCGGAAGTTGGAGTAGGTCCGTAATGTCAAATATCACTTGTGTACAAAATATGAGGTCAATCGGACATGATTTGATAGGCTTAAACATCGGAAGTAGAAGTTAGAAAGTTCAAAGTTCATAAAGCTTGAATCAAGGTGAAATTTGTGGTTTTAGCGTTGTTTGATATGATTTGAGGCCTCGAGCAAGTCCGTAACGTGTTTTGGGATTGGTTGGTAGGTTTGGTTGAGGTCACGGGTGCCTCGAGTGGATTTCGGGTGGTTAACGGATCGATTTTGAGTTGAAGAAAAGCTGAAGCAGCTGGTATTTGGTATTTCCGCACCTGTGAAGTTTTGGTCGCAGGTGCAGAGCCGCAGAAGCAGCCAGGAAGACCGCAGATGCGGATTTTGGTGAGGAAAGCTGGGACTGCAGATGTGGTCAGGGAGCCGCATATGCAGGACCGCACCTGCAGAAAAGGAAGCGCAGAAGCGGAAGGTGGGCGGCTTGGGAAGGAGCCGGAGAAGCGGCGTTTTGATCGCGTAAGCGGAACTGCTTAAGCGGAAATGTCTGGAGTAGTGAGGTCTTTAAAATTCGGGGTTGAGTTCATTTTAACACCATTTTTCTTCAATTTGAGTCGATGGGGAGCAGCTTTGAGGCGCCATTTTCGTCACTTGTTATGATTTAAGTAATTTATGCTAGCTTTGAGTTAAATACAAGGTTTATACATGGATTTGGGCATGAAAATTGTAGAAAAACTTGGGGTTCGAAGGAAGACCTAGAAAATTAGTGTTCTTGAATTTTGATCACGATTTTGAGTATGGAAGTAAGAGAAAATCATATATTTGAGTTCGTGAGTTCATGGGTAAACTTTATCTTCGAGAAATTTCAGATTCCGGGCACGTGGGCCCAAGGGCATTTTTGTCAACTTTTCGTTCGTGGTTAGGAATTTGTTACAAATTGGGTTGTAAAGTTTAATTGAGCATATATAAATATATTTATATAATCATTGGCTAGTTTTGGAGCATTGTGCATTGGTGCAAGTCTTCGGAGGAATGTAGAATGCCGGTTATGAGTCTTCGGAGCGACGTGAGTCTCCTTTCTAACCTTGTAAGAAGGAATTGTCCCCATAGGTGAAACAATTGGTTATGTGCTCCTATTTGTGGGGGCTACGTACGCACGAGGTGACGAGAGTTCGTGCGTAGCTATTATGCTATTGTCCGGGTAGTCTAGGACCCAAAAACATGCTATACTTTGAATATTTGTAATCTTATGGATAGTTGAATTGCTTAAACCACATCAAAATAGTAAATGAATTTCTAACAAGATCTAAACCTCATTTTCATATATTGTTAAAAGGGAATTAGCTTTCTTTGAATAATTGCCCCATGTTAGCTTCTTGACTGAATGTCTCTATGTGTTTATTTTGGAACGGGCCGAACGCCTCGGCAGATTAAATAGATGCATCTATAGGCACGTCGTTGACTCTCGGCAAGTGCACAGTTTATTTCTGTTGGATCGGGCCGTCGCCTCGGCATGATTTGCGCATGATATATATTGTTGCCTGAGAATTTTAAATGTTGACATTGCCTTTCATGGCTTGATACGGATCGATAAGATAATGAAAAGTAAAATCTTGGAACCTCCTTATTATTTGAGAAGGTGTTACCTGTTTTCTTGCTCTGTGTTATAATTGCTAGATAAATCCATGTTCTAACATCTTCACCATATTATTATTGGACCACTAGTAAGTGTCGAAGTTGACCATCTCGTCTCTACTTCTTCGAGATTAGATGGGATACTCATTGAGTACACGTTGTTTACGTACTCATACTACACTTTTGTGAATTTTTGTTGCACAGGTATATGTAATCCTAGTGGCCTACTAGGCATAGCAGCGCGGATGATTCTGGGACTAGGTGAGTTACATTATTCGAGGTGACCAACAGCTAGTATAGTCCCTTTCAGTATATTGTATTTACTTCTTGTCCATTGTATTTCGGATGGATGTTGTATTTTATTTCCTTATCTATAGATGCTCATGCACTTGTGACACCGGGTTCTGGGAGGATTTTGGATATTCAGTATTAATTCTTTTATCAACTTTATGTTCATGTTTGTAAAATTTTCATTTTCTAATATTTAACATATAAGAAAAATGATTTTCGCAAATATTAAAACTGGAATTTAATTATGCATTCTTGGTTGGCTTGCCTGACAGCGGTGTCCGGCGCCACCACGACAATTAGTTGAATTTTGGGTCGTGACAACATAGGTACTCTTTTGGATAAGTTGAAAGACATGATCTCCTACCAAAAGGAAGAGAGCCAACAAGGAAAACTTGAAAAATACGAGAAGAGTGATATAAAGTTACGTAAGCTATATTTCAGTAAATTAAAATTGATCTATATAAACAAAACCTAAATAAGAAAGAAATGAAGAAGTACCTGTGCTAAAATCATGCCAGAATATGCCGAGACTAGAGTCCTCCGTCTGTCGAATAAGTTGTAACTCGGATAAGTGAGCCCAACAACTTCAGCTCGAACAACTCCGAAAATAAGCAGAGCGATGAAGGAGGCACTCTAGGTGTATCCAGCTGACTGCAGAAGTAATGATCCAAAGAATAGTATTGATTGCAGAAGTAATGGTCAAAAGAGTGCTTTAATCTCTTCAGCATAAGATTCTTCAGTCCACTTAGAAGACCCCGAGAACATTGAATAGCAGCCTATGAGGGGGATGACAAATGCCATGCCAACATAGGCACTCTTTTGGCTCAGTTGAAAGATATGATCTCCTACCAAAAGGAAGAAACCCAACAAGGAAACCTTGAAAAATCCAAGAAGAGTGATATAAAGTTATGTAAGCTATATTTCAGTAAATTAAAATTGATCTATATAAAGAAAACCTAAATAAGAAAGAAATGAAGAAGTACCTGTGCTAAAATCATGCCCAAATATGCCGAGACTAGAGTCCTCCGTCGGTCGAAGAAGTTGTAACTCGGATAAGTAAGCCCAACAACTTCAGCTCGAACAACTTTGAAAATAAGAGGAGCGATGAATGAGGCATTATAGGTGTATCCAGCTGACTGCAGAAGTAATGGACGAAAGAATAGGATTGATTGCAGAAGTAATGATCAAAAGAGTGCTTTAATCTCTTCGACATAAGATTCTTCAATCCACTTAGGAGACCTCGAGAACGTAGAATAGCAGCCTATGAGGGGATGACAAATGCCATGACAACATAGGCACTCTTTTGGCACAGTTGAAAGATATGGTCTCCTACCAAAAGGAAGAGAGACAACAAAAAAACATGGAAAATCCGAGAAGAGTGATATCAAGTTATGTATGTTCTATTTCAGTAAATTAAAATTGATTTATGTAAAGAAAACCTAAATAAGAAAGAAATGAAGAAGTACATGTGTTTAAATCATGCCTAAACATGCAGAGACTATAGTCCTCCGTCGGTCGAAGACGTTGTAACTCGGATAAGTGAGCCCAACAACTCCAGCTCGAACAACTCCGATAATAAGTAAATAAATCTTATTACGAATATTATAATAAGAGAATTTATGTTCATATCAGAGAGATTACTGTTACTTGATGAGTTTTTTTTACAACAATAAATTAAATATGAGACTTTGGTCCTTAAAGTAGTTAACAAATGAGTCATGTGCATGTCACGTGTATCTTTTTCATGTGAAAGCATGGCTAGGGTAATTTATTATTTTTGTGTAAATTATTTTAGTAACAATAATATGTGCATAGTGCTTGTATAAAATTTAGTTTAGTAGATTCAATTAAATAGGAAAGAAAATAAAAGTCACTTGATAGCTATTTCTATCATTTTTCAGTAAGGTTTTGGCTTGCACTGGCAAAGAAAGAGAGCCTCAGTAAAGAATATCTCCTATCTTTCAACTACGCCTACATTAGCAAGGTAATTAACTTAAAAATTTCTTCCCCGTAGCAATGTGTTACTTGAAACCTCCCTAAACCCATCAGTTGGTTAATCTGCAGAATGAAGCTCCTGATATGCCACATAGGTAGAATGCTGTTGCCATCCTAGAAAAGAACATATACCCAAAATCTCAGGAATACATAAGAACATTCAATGTAAATTATAGTTTTATAAAAAAGAATAACATACAGCTACACGGCTTTATCTTTTGCATCTTTTGGAAGAAACATCTTCCAAAACCAATGTTGTTTGAAGAGATCTTCCTTAACTCCTTCGCCATCTTTATTTTTCTCTCGGGCAAAAATTTATTAATTTAGAAGCACATTCCCAATGTCAGAGCAGCAAATAGCATGCATATCCAAGGCTTGAGAGCAAGAAGGTGCATCGAAATAGATTGATACATGATTAGGGACATGAGCAAAGATGTGCTCGCCTCCCAGCATACGCCTGATGCTTTAATCTCTTCGGCGTAAAATTCTTCAGTCCACTTTGAAGTTCCCGAGAACATTGAATAGCAGCCTATGAGGGGGATGACAAATTCCATGCCAACATAGGCACTCTTTTGGCTCAGTTGAAAGATATGATCACCAACCAAAAGGAAGAGACCCAACAAGGAAACCTTGAAAAATCCGAGAAGAGTGATATCAAGTTACGTAAGCTATATTTTAGTAAATTAATATTGATCTATATAAAGAAAACCAAAATAAGAAGATATGAAGAAGTACCTGTCACGACCCCAGTTCGCCCTCCGTGAACATGTCGTGATGACACCTAGTCCCTATATATAGGTAAGCCTAACATTGCAGAAATAACATAACTTGCGGAAACAATTAATTAAACTAAAAAAAATAGAAGGAAAACTGTACATAAATGCCGCAAGCCATATACAACTCAAAAACACGGAAGTCTACAATATCGTCCCAAAACCCGAAAACTCACGGGAACACAAGCTGACAGAATGTAATACACTGCTCTAACTCCAGAATATCTAAAATAACAGTATGGAAAGGAAAGCTAACTGCTAAAGCTAGAATAAGATAGAGACTCCTAGTCTGCGGACGCGACAGATGTACCTCGAAGTCTCTGCTAAATCTCTCCGCCTCGGGGGTAATACACCTGGGGGGAGGTACCTAGATTTGCACATGAAAAACATGCGCAGAAGGGGCATGATTACACCACAGCAGTTCTCAGTAAGTGCCAAGTCTAACCTCGGTTGGGTAGTGACGAGGAAAGGTCAGGATCCTACAGAGATTAAACAATATAATATGAAAACAGACAGTAATAATGAGTACAACAGTGAGATAAGACAGGTTAAATAAGGCAATAACAAATACACAAAGAACAGAGTAAACACAGAATATGTATAGCTCAATACCAATGGTAACAATGAGGATCTCCCAGGATACCGTCCTGTAGTCCATTTCTCAACTATCTAGTGGATCTCCCGGGATACCGTCTCATAGTCAATCACATGTGTATATCCAAAGGATATCCCGGGATACCATCCCGTAGTCCAACTATCAATGTGCAGGGGGATCTATCAGGAATCTAATCCGCAGTCCCAAAGTAAATATGCAGTGGGATCTATCGGGAATCGAACCCGCAGTCCCAAAGTAAATATGCAGGGGGTTCTATCGGGAATCAAACCCACAGTCCCAAAGTAAATATGCAGGGGGATCTATCGGGAATCTAACCCGTAGTCCCAAAGTAAATACGCAGCTACAACAAGAATATATTCAGAACTAGAGTGCAAAAATACAAGGCAACAAGTAGTTCTAGCCTAACATGTTTCACGTAGTACAATCAAAGCAACTTAAGCAAATAGCAATTTAGTTCAGCTAAGCATGCTTTTCTAAACTAACATAGGCTATAATGGCAAGTAGAATAAAGCAAGCAAGAAAGAAATTCGGTCTAAATATTTAAAGTAAAACTGGATTTTCAACAATTAGCTCAAGTACGCGCTCCTCACCTCACGTACAAGGCATTCAATCACCAAATATCATATCCTAAGGGGAAAGGTCCCCCACACAAGGTTAGACAAGCCACTTACCTCAACCCGCTCCAAAATTAACTCGAAACCACACGTTTGCCATGAGTATCCGACTCCAAATGGCCCAAATCTATTCAATTCAATTACATATCATAAATAACTTCTCAAGCAATTGATTCTACTATTTAATTCAAAGATAAGGTGCGAAATTAGGTAAAATGACAAAAATATCCCTCGGGCCAACATCTCGGAATCGGATAATTTTCACATTTTTAGAACCCTTGTAGTCTCACGAGCCTAACCATATAAAACTCTCCCGAATCGGAGGTCAAATACCCACTCAAAACTCAATTATTTAGTCTATAAGGAATTCGTGATTAGATTTGGGGGTTTTAAGCATAAGAGAGTAGAGAATCATTACCCAATCATTGCCCTCGAAAATCCCTCAAAATCTCTCCCAAATCCGAGCTTCCCAACTTGTGTTTTGGTAAAAATGGCTAACCCTCGGTTTTGAAATGTTTATAACTGCCCAGTGATTTGTTCAATGCGATCGCAGGGACTTGTATGCGATCATGGAGAATAAAATTTTAAGTTCCAGAATTTGGTCTATGCGAACGCAGCCTTAGGCCTGCGATCGCAGAAGAGAAAGAAGCAGAACTATGCGATCGCAGTCTGGACCATGCGATCGCGAAGAGAAATTAGCAATGAGGTACCAGCTCCTAAGTTCTACTATGCGAACGCGGGGGGGGGACTACAAACACGAAGAAGGGGAAAGCAGCGTTATGCGATCACGATCAAAGTTATGTGATCGCATAGAAGGATTTGGCAATCCCCTAAAATTACACTATGCGATCGCGAAGGTGAAGATGTGATCGCAGAGAAGGAAAACCTGCAGCAGAACAGAAGAGAAATCTGCAACACTTTTTCAACACAAAATGCCCCATTGAGCATCCGAAACACACCCGAGGCCCCCGGAACCTCAACTAAAATTATGGACATATCCCATAACATCCTTCAAACTTTGGTATTTCAAGCCTAAATTAGCTACGGACCTCTAAAATATATTTTGAACATGCTCCCGACCCCGAAATCACCTAACGGAGCTAACGGAACCATCGGATTTCCATTCCGAGGCCGTCTTCACACTGTTCCGATTACGGACCATTTTCCAACACTTAAGCTCTCATTTAGAGACTAAGTGTCCCAAAACTCTCCGAAACTCAAAACCGAACATACCGCAATTCAAATTAGCATAAATAGAGATGGGGGAAGCAGTTAATAGGGGATTGGGGCATTAATTCTTAAGTCAATCGGCCGGGTCGTCACATCCTCCTACACTTAAATATTTGTTCGTCCTCGAACGAGCATAAAGACATACCTGAAGTAGTGAAAAGATGAGGGTACCTGCTGCGCATATCCTGCTTGGCCTCCCAGGTCGCCTCCTCGGCCGGCTGATCCCCGCCACTGAACCTTTACTGAAGCAATGTTTTTTATCTCAACTTTCTGACCTGCCTGTCTAATATAGCCACTAGTTCCCCAATATAAGATAGATCCTTGTCCAACTAGACTGAACTTAAATCCAACACGTGCGACGGGTCACCGTGATATCTTCGAAGCATCGAAACATGAAATACCGGATGAACTCCTGCCAAGCTGGGAGGTAAGGCAAACTCATAAGCAACCTCCCCAACACGCCTCAATGTATCGAAAGGGCCAAAAAAATCTCAAACTCAACTTCCCTTTCTTCCCAAATCTCATAATGCCCTTCATAGGCGAAAACCCGACACATCTCTGGCATCACCATGCTGAACCTTGTCCTTGAGGACAAGTAAATTAGGGTCATCATACTGCCGCTCCCTGATACGATCGAATAAGGAAGACCGAGAAACCATGCAAGCAAGGACCCGACTGGGCTCCGGAAGATCCAATCTCACAAACTAACTGGCTAAGGCCTGAACATCCATCGCCATATGCCTCTCTGAAGCTGGTAGATATGCTAAACTTCTCGCCCGGCGACTCAGGGCATCAGCCACTACTTTGGCTTTGCCCAAGTGATACAGAATAGAAATATCAAAATCTTTAGCAACTCTAACCACCTCCTCTGGTGCAAATTTAGATCCTTTTGCTTGAACAAGTGCTGCAAACTTCGATGGTTAGTATAAATCTCACAAGGCACATCGTACAAATAATGGCGCCAGATCTTCAAAGCTTGAACAATGGCAGCTAACTCAAGGTCGTGGATAGGGTAATTCTTCTCATGTATCTTCAACTGTCTGGACGCGTAGGCAATCACCCTACCGTCCTGCATCAACACCGCTCCAAGTCCAACCCGCGAGGCATCACAATAAACCGTTTAAGACCCCGAACCAGGAGGCAATATCAAAGCTGGGGTTGTAGTCAAAGCTGTCTTGAGATTCTGAAAACTCGCCTCGCACTCCTCCGTCCATTGAAATGGAGCACCCTTCTGGATCAATCTAGTCATAGGGGCTGAAATCGATGAAAACCCCTCCACAAAACAATGGTACTAGCCCGACAAGCCAAGGAAACTACGAATCTCTGAAGTTGAGGACGGCCTGGGACAACTCTGCACTGCCTCTACCTTTTTGAGATCCACCCGAATACCCTTACTCGACACCACGTGGCCAAAGAATGCCACATAATCCAACCAAAATTCACATTTTGAGAACTTTGCATATAACTTCTTCTCTCTCAGGGCCTGGAGCACTTTCCTTAGGTGCTGCTCATGATCTTCCCGACTCCGGGAGTATACAAAAATATCATCTATGAAAATAATAATGAACGAGTGGAGATATGGCCTAGCATCGAATGTATGAAAGCTTATGGAGCATTGATCAGCCCAAACGACATAACAAGGAACTCGTAATGGCCATACCGAGTCCTGAAGGCAGTCTACAAGATATCTGGCTCCCGAATCTTCAACTGATGGTAACCTGAGTGTAAGTCAATCTTAGAAAACACCTGTGCGCTCTGAAGCTAGTCAAACGGATCCTCAATACAAGGCAAAGGATAACAGTTCTTCACTATAACCTTGATCAACTAGCGATAATCGATACACATACGCATAGAACCATCATTTTTCTTCACAAACAAGACAGGAGCACCCCAAGGTGAAACACTAGGGCGAATAAAGCCCTTATCAAGCAATTCCTATAACTGATCCTCCAACTCCTTCAACTCAAGGGGAGCCATACGATACGGAGGAATGGAAATGGGTTGAGTGCTCGGCAACAAATCAATGCCAAAATCAATGTCTCTATCGGGCGGCATGCTTGGAAGATCAGCTGGAAACACATCGGGATAATCCCGTACCACTGGGACCAAATAAACAGAAGGGGTATCAACACTGACATCTCTCACATAAGCTAAATACGCGGCACACCCCTTCTCAACCATACGCTGAGCTTTAAGGAAAGAGATAACTCTATTGGGATTTTGATCTAAAGTACCACTCCACTCAACACGCGGACTACCTGGCATAGCTAGCATCACGGTCTTGGCATGACAATCAAGAATAGCATAATGGTGCGACAACCAGTCCATGCTAAGATAATATCAAAATCAACCATGCTGAGTAACAACAAGTCTGCGCTGGTCTCAAAACCATAAATAGTAACCAAACATGACCGATAGACGCGGTCCACAACAAGAGAATCTCCCACAGGAGTAAAAACATAATAGGGAAAACTCAAGGAATCCTGAGGTACACCTAAATACGGAACAAAATAAGAAGACATATAAAAATAAGTGGAGCCTAGATCTAATAGAATCAGTATACCTCTATAACAAACTATGACAATACTTGTGATGACATAAGCGGAGACAGCAGCCTCGGTACAGGCAGGTGGGGTAGCAACTGGGGCTGTAACCATAGCCTAAGAACTCTACGAGGCACGCTGTGACTAAGAAGTCTGCGGAGGTGAACTCCTCCCGAGTCTAGGGCAATACCTCACCACATGGCATACGTCACCACACTCAAAACAACCTCGTGACTGATATGGCAGTGGGAACTGTGCAGTACGGGTACTCCAAGACCTCTGAACACCTAAAACTCTAGGTGAAGTCTAAGATGCAAACTGAGCTGGCTGACCCACAAAGCTTCTACCATGATGCACCCTGCCTCCAAAATAAGGACCGGTATATCTCCCCGGTCTACAAGGACTACTCACTCCTCTATATCTCCCTCCTGACCTCGTCTATCCTCTCTCTCCTAGACCCACCTGTCCCCTACACGGCAAGATGTGCCCACCACTCGCTGAACTGGGGCCACAGGCTATGTCGCCATGACACCTGGAACCTAACCAATGGAAATTCGCTGCTTTGGAGTGGGGGCGGCGGGAGTCTGGGTCCCTCCCCCGATCTGTGAAGTAGTCGGTACAACCTGAATTAATCCCGCCTGAATCAATGTACCAAACATGCTCAGGAACTGTGCCAAAGTCTCCTGAAGAGCTGGAGTAGTAGTAGCCGTAGGCATGTCATGTGCCTGAATTCCGGTTGGATCTGCTGGTGGTACCTCGGCGGCAGCTTGCGTAGGTGCTCTAGCTGCACCGCATGCGCGTCCTCGACCTCTACCCCGGCCCCGGCCTTTGATAGCTGTAGTAGGGGGCACGGGTGCCTGATCATCTCGAGTAGCACGTGTCCTCACCATCTGTAAGAGAATAGAAGGCAGAAGTTTAGGATTGTGATGTCAAAAATCTCGCACGATAGGGAATCAAATGAAGTGAAATTTTCCTAACGGTTACATAGCCTCTCGTAGATAAGTACAGATGTCTCCCTACCGATAAGCGAGACTCTAATAAATCGGCTTGTGTTTCGTGACTCCTATGAACCTAGAGCTCTGATACCAACTTGTCACGACCCCAGTTCGCCTTCCGTGAACATGTCGTGATGGCACCTAGTCTCTATGACTAGGTAAGCCTAACATTACGCAAAATAACATAACTTGTGGAAACAATTAATTAAACTAAAGTAAATAGAAGGAAAATTGTATATAAATGTCGTTTGGCATATACAACTCAAAAATGCGAAAGTCTGCAATATCATCCCAAAACCCAAAAACTCACGAGAACACAAGCTGACAGAATATAATACACTGCTCTAACTCCAGAATATCTAAAACAATAGTACGGAAGGAAAGCTAAATGCTAAAGTTAGAATAAGATAGAGACTCCTGGTCTACGGACGCGGTAGATGTACCTCGAAGTCTCTGTTAAATCTCTCCGCCTCGAGGGTAATACGCATGGGGGGAGGTACCTGGATCTGCACGTGAAAAACATGCGTAGAAGGGGCATGAGTACACCACAACGGTACTCAGTAAGTGCCAAGCCTAACCTCGGTTGGGTAGTGACGAGGAAAAGTCAGGGCCCTACTGAGGTTAAACAATATAATATGAATTAACAATATGAAAACAGACAGTAATAATGAGTACAACAGTGAGATAAGACAGGTTAAACAAGGCAATAACAAATACACAAAGAACAGAGTAAACACGGAATATGTACAGCTCAATACCAATGGTAACAATGAGGATATCTCAGGATACCGTCCTGTAGTCCTTTTCTCAATTGTCTAGTGGATCTCCTAGGATACCGTCACGTAGTCCATCACATGTGTATATTCGAAGGATCTCCTGGGATATCGTCTCGTAGTCCAACTATCAATGTGCAGGGGGATCTATCGGGAATCTAACCTGCAGTCGCAAAGTAAATATGTAGGGGGATCTATCGGGAATCAAACCCGCAGTCCCAAAGTAAATATACAGGGGGATCTATCGGGAATCAAACCCGCAGTCCCAAAGTAAATATGCAGGGGGATCTATCGGGAATCTAACCCGCAGTCCCAAAGTAAATATGTAGCCACAACAACAAGATATTCAGAACTAGAGTGAAAAAATACAAGGAAACAAGTAGTTCTAGCCTAACATTCTTCACGTAGTACAATCAAAGCAACTTAAGCAAATAGGCAATTCAGGTCAGCTAAGCATGCTTTTCTAAACTAACACAGGCTATAATGGCAAGTAGAATAACACAGGCTATAATGGCAAGTAGAATAAAGCATGTAAGAAAGAAATTCAGTCTAAATATTTAAAGTAAATCTGAATTTTCAATAATTAGCTCAAGTACGCGCTCATCACCTCACGTACAAGGCGTTCAATCACCAAATATCATATCCTAAGGGGAAAGGTCCCCCACACAAGTTTAGACAAGCCACTTACCTCGAACTGGCTCCACACGTTTGCCATGAGTATCAGACTCCAAATAGCCATAATCTATTCAATTCAATTACATATCGTAAATAACATCTCAAGCAACTGATTATACTATTTAATTCAAAGCTAAGGCGCGAAATTAGGTAAAATGACTAAAATACCCCTCAGGCCAATGTCTTGGAATCGGATAATTTTAAAATTTTCAGAACTCTCATACTCTCACGCGTCTAACCATATAAAAACCTCCCAAATCGGAGGTCAAACACCCACTCAAAACTCAATTATTTGGTGTATGAAGTTTTACCCATTTTTCATTCAAAATCCGAAATTAACGAGAAATTCGTGATTAGATTAGTGGGTTTTAAGCATAAGAGAGTAGAATTGTTACCCAATTGTTGCCCTCGAAAATTCCTCAAAATCTCTCCCAAATCCGAGCTCCCAAACTTGTATTTTGATAAAAATGGCTAACCCTTGGTTTTGAAATGTTTATAACTGCCCAGTGATTTGTTAAATGCGATCGCAGGGACTTGGATGCGATCGCGGAAAATAAAATTTTAAGTTCCAGAATTTGGTCTATGCGAACGCAGTCTTAGGCCTGCGATCACAGAAGAGGAAGAAGCAGAACTATGTGATCGCGGTCTGGACCACGCGATCGCGAAGAGAAATTAGCAATGAGATACCAGCTCCTAAGTTCTACTATGTGAACGCGGGGGGACGACTGCGAATGCGAAGAAGGGGAAAGCAGCGTTATTCAATCGCGATCAAAGTTATGCGATCGCATAGAAGGATTTGGCCACCCCCTGAAATTGCACTATGTGATCGCGGAGGTGAAGATGCGATCGCAGAGAAGGAAAAACTGCAGCAGAACAGAAGAGAAATCTGCAACACTTTTTCAACAAAAAATGCCCCGTTGAGCATCTGAAACACACCTGAGGCCCCCGTGACCTCAACCAAAATAACGGACACATCCCATAACATCATTCAAATCTCGATATTTCTAGCCTAAATTAGCTATGGACCTCCAAAATACATTCCAAACACGCTCCCGACCCCAAAATCACCTAACGGAGCTAACGGAACCATCAGATTTCCATTCCGAGGCCGTCTTCATACTGCTCCGACTACGGATCATTTTCTAACACTTAAGCTCTCATTTAGGGACTAAGTGTCCCAAAACTCTCCGAAACTTAAAACTGAACATCTTGCAAATCAAATTAGCATAAATAGACTTTGGGGAAGCAGTTAATAGGGGATTAAAGCATTAATTCTTAAGACGACCGGTCGGATCGTCACAGTACTTGTGCTAAAATCATGCCCAAACATGCCAAGACCAGAGTCATCCGTCGGTCGAAGAAGTTATAACTCGGATAAGTGAACCCAACAACTTCTGCTCGAACAAATCCGGCAATAAGCGGAGCGATGAAGGAGGCATTACTGGTGTATCCAGCTGACGGCAGAAGTAATGGTCCAAAGAATAGTATTGATTGAAGAAGTAATGGTCAAAAGAGTGCTTTAATCTCTTCGGCGTAAGATTCTTCAGTCCACTTAAAAGACCCCGAGAACATTGAATAGCAGCATATGAGGGGGATTACAAATGCCATGCAAACATATGCACTCTTTTGGCTTAGTTGAAAGATATGGTCTCCTATAAAAAGGAAGAGACCCAACAAGAAAACATGAAAAAATCCAAGAAGAGTGATATCAAGTTATGTATGTTCTATTTCAGTTAATTAATATTGATCTATATAAATAAAACCTAAATAAGAAAGAAATGAAGAAGTACATGTGCTTAAATCATGCCTAAACATGACGAGGCTAGAGTCCTCCGTCGATCTAAGAAGTTGTAACTCGGATAAGTGAGTCCAACAACTCCAGCTCGAACAACTCCGACAATAAGTAAATAAATCTTATTACGAATATTATAATGAGAGAATTTATGTGCATATCAGAGATATTACTGTTACTTGTTGAGTTTTTTTCACAACAATAAAGTAAATACGAGATTTTGGTCCTTAAAGAAGTTAACAAATGAGTCATGTGCATGTCACGTGCATCTTTTTCTGTGTGAAAGCATTGCTAGGATGATGTATTATTTTTGTGTAAATTATTTTAGTAATAATAATATGTACATAATGCTAGTATAAAATTTTGTTTAGTAGATTCAATTAAATAGGAAAGAAAATAAAAGTCACTTGATAGCTATTTCTATCATTTTTCAGTAAGGCTTTGGCTTGCACTGGAAAAGAAAGAGAGCCTCAGTGAAGAATATCTCCTATATTTCAACTATACCTATATTAGCAAGGTAATTAACTAAAAAATTTCTTCCCCGTAGCAATGCGTTACTTGAAACCTCTCTAAATCCATCAGTTGGTTAATCTGCAGAATCAAGCTCCTGATATGCCACATAGGTAGAGTATTGATGTCATCCTAGAAAAGAACATATACTCAAAATCTCAGGAATACATGAGAACAATCAATGTAAATTATAGTTTCATAAAAAATAATAACTTACAGCTGCGCGGCTTTGTCTTTGCCATCTTTTGGAAGAAACCTCTTCCAAAACCAATGTTGTTTGAAGAGATCTTCCTTAACTACTTCGCCATCTTTCTTTTTTCTCGAGCAAAAATTTATAAATTGGGAAGCACATTCCCAATGTCAAAGCATCAAATATCATTTATATCCAAGCCTTGAGAGCAAGAAGGTGCATCGAAACGAATTGATATATGATTAGGGACATGAGCAAAGATATGATCGCCTCACAGCATGCGCCCAATGCTTTAATCTCTTCGGTGTAAGATTCTTCAGTCCACTTAGAAGGCCCCCAAGAACATTGAATAGCAGCCAATGAGGGGGATGACAAATGCCATGCCAACATAGGCACTCTTTTGGCTAAGTTGAAAGATATGATCTCCTACCAAAAGGAAGAGACCCAACAAGGAAACCTTGAGAAATTCGAGAAGAGTGATATCAAGTTACATAAGCTATATTTCAGTATATTAAAATTGATATACATAAAGAAAACCTAAATAAGAAAGAAATGAATAAATACATGTGCTAAAATCATACCCAAACATGCCGAGAATAGAGTCCTCCGTCTGTCAAAGAAGTTGTAACTCGGATAAGTGAGCCCAACAACTTCAGCTCGAACAACTCCGGCAATAAGCGGAGCGATGAAGGAGGCATTATAGGTGTATCCAGCTGACTGCAGAAGTAATGGTCCAAAGAATAGAATTTATTGCAGAAGTAATGGTCAAAAGAGTGCTTTAATCTCTTCGAAGTAAGATTCTTCAGTCCACTTGGTAGCCCACGAGAATAGTGAATAGCAGCCTATAAGGGGGATGACAAATGACATGCCAACATATGCACTCTTTTGGCTCAGTTGAAAGATATGGTCTCCTACCAAAAGGAAGAGACCCAACAAGAAAACATGGAAAAATTCGAGAAGAGCTATATCAAGTTATGTATGTTCTATTTTAGTTAATTAAAATTGATCTATATAAAGAAAACCTAAATAAGAAAGAAATAAAGAAGTACATGTGCTTAAATCATGCCTAAACATGCCGAGACTAGATTTCTCCATCGGTCGAAGAAGTTGTAACTCGAATAAGTGAGCCCAACAACTCCAGCTCGAACAACTCCGACAATAAGCAGAGTGACGAAGGAGGCATTATAGGTGTATCCAGTTGAATGCAGAAGTAATGGTCCAAAAAATAATATTAAGTCTAAACCCAACACTTGCTGGAAAATTTGAGCCACTGTATTAAGAAGTAAAAGGGACGAGTGTGATAATTTCTTCCTTTTCCTCTTGCCTTCATTTTCCATCATACCTGCCAACATTTGCGTATTTGCTTCTGCTCCACATTTCTTGAACATCTTAAGGGACATTTTTTCCTCCTTCATACGACCTTTCTTAATGAGAAATCTTGGGATCTCACTAAAAAAAACACAATACAAAAAAGTGGCAAAATCAAAAATTCACTACTGGTAAAACACCACTCCAACCATAACGGAAGCTGTGAGATTCTACCATGTCCACTACTTTCGTACTAGTACTTTCACATAGCACCGTGATTTATAAGTAAAGAAAATCCTCTTTGGTGACTTTCCAACATTGATCTCACTCAATATAATAGGAATCACCTAAAAGATTACAACTTATTTAAGTGTTTCATGCAATATAAAGCACAAAATATTTAAAACTATATATTTTGATATTTCCTATTTCACAACATTGCAAATGATAGTAATGGTTAGTCAGATAATACTAACCTTGAACACTCATATTTCCAGCAACTAATTTGACACAAGCCAAAGGAAAAACGTTTAAACCTATATTAACTCATCCTCCACGATGGGTATATTTAAAGTAAATAAATCTTATTATGAATATTATAATAAGAGAATTTATGTGCATACCAGAGAGATTACTGTTACTTGATGAGTTTTTTTCACAACAATAAAGTAAATATGAGATTTTGGTCATTAAAGAAGATAAGAAATGAGTCATGTGCATGTTACGTGCATCTTTTTCCATGTGAAAGTATTGCTAGGGTGAGGTATTGTTCTTGCTTAAATTATTTTAGTAACAATAATATGTGCATAATGCAAGTGTAAAATTTAGTTTACTTGATTCACTTAAATAGGAAAGAAAATCAAAGTCACTTAATAGCTATTTTTATCATTTTACGGTAAGGATTTGGCTTGCACTGGCAAAGAGAGAGAGCCTCACTGAAGACTATCTCCTGTCTTTCAACTACGCCTACATTAGCAAGCTAATCAACTAAAAATTTGTTTTCCGATGCAATGTGTTACTTGAAACCTCCCTAAACCCATCAGTTGGTTAATCTGCAGAATTAAACTCCTGATATGCCATATAGGTAAAGTGTTGCTGCTATCCTAGAAAAGAACATATACCCAAAATCCCAGGAATACATAAGAACAACCAATGTAAATTATAGTTTTATAAAAAAAAATTAACTTACAGCTACATGGATTCATCTTTGCCATCTTTTGGAAGAAACCTCTTCCAAACCCAATGTGGATTGAAGAGATCTTCCTCAACTCCTTCTCCATCTTTCTTTTTTCTCTCAGGCAAAAGCTTTATAAATTGAGAAGCCCATTCACAATGTCAGAGCAGCAAATAGCATGTATATCTAAGACTTGAGAGCAAGAAGGTGCATTGAAACGAATGGATTCATGATTAGGGACATGAGCAAAGATATGCTCGTCTCCCCGCATGCGCCTAACGCTTTAATCTTTTCGGCGTAAGATTCTTCAGTCCACTTAGAAGGCCCCAAGAATATTGAATAGCAGCCTATGAGGGGATGACAAATGTCAGGCCAACATAGTCACTCTTTTGGCTTAGTTGAAAGATACGATCTCCTACCAAAAGGAAGAAACCCAACAAGGAAACCTTAAAAAATCCGAGAAGGGTGATATCAAGTTACGTAAACTATATTTCAGTAAATTGAAATTGATCTATATAAAGAAACCTAAATAAGAAAGAAATGAAGAAGTACATGTGCTAAAATCATGCCCAAACATGTGAGACTAGAGTCCTTCGTCGGTTGAAGAAGTTGTAACTCGGATAAGTGAGCCCAACAACTTTAGCTCAAACAACTCCGGCAATAAGCGGAGCGATGAATGAAGCATTATAGGTGTATCCAGATGACTGTAGAAGTAATGGTCCAAAGAATAGTATTGATTGCAGAAGTAATGGTTAAAAGAGTGCTTTAATCTCTTTGGCGTAAGATTCTTCAGTCCACTTAGAAGACCCCGAGAACATTGAATAGCAGCCTATGAGGGGGATGAAAAAGGTCATGCCAACATAGGTACTCTTTTGGCTCAGTTAAAAGATATGGTCTCCTACCAAAAGGAAGCAACCCAACAAGAAAACATGGAAAAATCCGAGAAGAGTGATATCAAGTTATGTATATTCTATTTCAGTTAATTAAAATTGATCTATATAATGAAAACCTAAATAAGAAAGAAATGAAGAAGTACATGTGCTTAAATCATGTCTAAACATGCCGAGACTAGAGTCCTCAGCCGGTCGAAGAAGTTGTAACTCAGATAAGTGAGCCCAACAACTCCACCTCGATCAACTCCGATAATAAGCGGAGTGACGAAGAAGGCATTATAGGTGTATCCAGCTGACTGCAGAAGTAATGTTCCAAAGAATAGTATTGAGTCTAAGCCCAACACTTACTTGAAAATTTGAGCCACTATATTATGAAGTAAAAAGGGACAAGTGTGACAAGTTCTTCCTTTTCCTCTTGCCTTCATTTTCCATCATACCTGCCAACTTTGCAGATTTGCTTCTGCTCCACATTTCCTCAACATCTTAAGGGACGTTTTTGCCTCCTCCATACGGCCTTTCTTAATGAGAAACCTTGGGGTCTCACTAAAAAAAGAAACACAATACAAAAAAGTGGCAAAACCAAAAATCCACTACTGACAAAAGGCCACTCCAACCATAACGGAAGGTGTGAGATTCTACCATGCCCACTGCTATCGTACTAGTAATTTCACATAGCACCAAGGAAATCCTCTTTGGTGTCTTTCTAACATTGATCTCACTCAATATAATGGGAATCACCTGCAAGATTATAACTTATTTAAGTGTTTCATACATTATGAAACACAAAAGATTTAAAACTATATATTCTGATATTTTCTATTTCACAACATTGCAAATGATAGTAATGGTTAGTCGGATAATACTAACCTTAAACACTCATATTTCCAGCAACTAATTTGGCACAAGCCAAAGGAAAAAAGTTTAAACCTACATTAACTCATCCTCCACGATGGATATATTTAAAGTAAATAAATCTTATTACGAATATTATAATAAGAGAATTTATGTGCATACCAGAGAGATTACTATTACTTGATGAGTTTTTTTCACAACAATAAAGTAAATATGAGATTTTGGTCATTAAAGAAGTTAACAAATGAGTCATGTGCATGTTACGTGCATCTTTTTTACATGTGAAAGCATTGCTAGGGTGAGGTATTATTCTTGCTTAAATTATTTTATTAACAATAATATGTGCATAATGCTAGTGTAAAATTTAGTTTAGTAGATTCACTTAAATAGGAAAGAAAATCAAAGTCACTTGATAGCTATTTCTATCATTTTACAGTAAGGATTTGGCTTGCACTGGCAAAGAGAGAGAGAGAGTCTCAGTGAAGAATATCTCATGTCTTTCAACTACGCCACCATTAGCAAGGTAATCAACTAAAAATTTATTTTTCCGTAGCAATGTGTTACTTGAAACCTCCCTAAACCCATCAGTTGGTTAATATGCATAATTAAACTCCTGATATGCCACATAGGTAGAGTGCTGCTGCCATCCTAGAAAAGAACATATACCCAAAATCGGAGGAATACATAAGAACAATCAATGTAAATTATAGTTTTATAAAAAAAAATAACTTACAGCTACATGGCTTCATCTTTGCCATCTTTTGGAAGAAACCTCTTCCAAAACCAATGTGGATTGAAGGGATCTTCCTCAACTCCTTCTTTATCTTTCTTTTTTTTTCTCAAGCAAAAATTTTATAAATTGAGAAGCCAATTCACAATGTCAGAGCAGGAAATAGCATGTATATCCAAGACTTAAGAGCAAGAAGGTGCATTGAAACAGATGGATTCATGATTAGGGACATGAGCAAAGATATGGCCGTCTCCCCGCATGCGCCTAACACTTTAATCTTTTCGGCGTAAGATTATTCAATCCACTTATAAGGCCCCGACAACATTGAATAGCAGCCTATGAGGGGGATAAAAAATGCCATGCCAACATAGGCACTCTTTTGGCTCAATTGAAATATATTGTCTCCTACCAAAAGGAAGAGACCCAACAAGGAAACCTGGAAAAATTCGAGAAGAATAATATCAAGTTACGTGTGCTATATTTCAGTTAATTAAAATTAATCTTTATAAAGAAAACCGAAATAAGAAAGAAATGAAGAAGTGCCTATGCTAAAATCACGCCTAAACATGCCGAGACTAGAGTCCTCTGTCAGCTAAAGAATCTGCAACTCAAATAAATGAGTCCAACAACTCCAGCTCGAACAAACTCGTGCAATGAGCGGAGCGATGAAGAGGCATTATAGGTATATCAAGTTGACTGCATAAATAATGGTCCAAAGAATAGTATTGAGTCTAAGCTAAATACTTGCTCGAAAATTTGAGCCTCTATGTTAAGCAGTAAAAGGGGTGAGTATGACAGTTTTTTCCTTTTCCTCTTGCCTTCCTTTTCCATCATGCCTGCCAATATCTGCAACTTTGCTTCTGCTCCACATTTTCTCAACATCTTAAGGGATGCTTTTGCCTCCTCCATACTCCCTTTTTTAATGAGAAACCTCGGGGTCTCCCTAAGAAAGAAAGACAGTACAAGAAGTGGCAAAGTCAGAAACCCACTACTAGATAGATTAATGTTACTTGATGAGGTTTTTTCACAACAATAAAGCAAATATAAGATTTTAGTCCTTAAAAAAGTTAACAAGTGAGTCATGTGCATGTTATGTACATCTTTTTCCATGTGAAAGCACTGGTAGGGTAATGTATTATTTTTGCGTAAATTATTTTTGTAATAATATGTGTATAATGCTACTATAAAATTTAGTTTAGTAGATTCCAATTAAATAGGAAAGAAAATCAAAGTCACTTGACAGAGATAACTAATTATTTACTAATGTGAAATTCTTTTATGATGATAATATATATTTTTACTGGTGCTTTTGTTGCGATTCAGAATGGTATTATCGTGACAACATTTGCTGATAACCATGGTCCAAATAATACTACATTGTCTAAGGAGATACCTTGGATTTGTACCGCTAGCGTTATCATCCATGATAGAATGATAATAGCAACTGTCATGCTAGGAAATGGAAAAACATATTATGGTGAATCACTTGTCCAGCATAAGGACGTTCCTCATATATTATTATTATTATTATTATTTTGGCATTCCCTATTATGCACGATCAAGAGGTTGTCTAATGTCTACCATGATTGTTGGAAAGAACTAACGGTAGAGGTAATATCACGACCCAGAATTCCACACATTTTTGCAATTATAGCGATCACATGAGTTTTGTTAGAAGTGTAGCAACTCAATGAGTAGAAGATGTAATCAAAGTTTTGATCATAATACATTCACAAACCGAAAGAAAGACCTTTCAGTGCTTTATTCCAGAACCAACAAAACAACAAAAAAAATTATTGGCATATTCTCAATAAAGACTGACAAAGAGGAAGCAATAGCATGCTAGCTAACTAAAAGCAAAGCTTGCAAAGACATAGCAGGCTGGCTAACTGAAAGCAAAGCAGGCAAAGAAAAAAACTTGTGATCTAGCAAACAATTGGTGATTCTTTACGCTTAGGGGTCGTTTGGTAGGATACATTAGATAAGTTAATGCATGCATTAGCTTTGTGTATTAATAATACATTGTTTGGTAGACATTTTGAACCTATGCATTAATTATTCAAGCATTAGTTATACATCCTATTTGGTATTATCCTATGCATAACTAATGCATAGAAAATAATGGTATTAGCAATGCAATGGGTTTTAATGCATGCATTAGCTTAGTGAAAGACAAAATTTTCTTTCAAAATTTATGCTTGATTAAAATATGCTATTTAGTATATTAATGCAAGTTCAAAATAATTCAAATAATAAGAAATAAAATTATATCTCTAGTAAATAAATAAATACTTAGCATATTTCCTCTTTTATAAATAAATATTTAATTTTATTTTACAATATAGGTAGACAAATAAAATAATTTTTTTAAAAATTTTTCATATAAAAATATTTCTCAACATATGTTTCTTTTAAAAAGTTAGAGTGTTGACTAGTTTTGAGGGTATTTTTGTAAACAAACAATTCTTTTAAATTGTGCTGCAATATTTTAATACATCAAACCAAACAATAAATAAGAAATATGTCAGCATAACTAATACCAGCATAGTTAATGCAAGCATAACTAATATCAGCATTACTAATATATCATATTTAGCATTATTCTTATGCACCCTACCAAACGACCCTTATTGTGTTTATTTCTTGTTTCATTTCTTTCTTGGACTTAGTATGAACACATACATATAATTTATAAACAACTAAGTTCAAGTGTTTTTCCATTCATGCGCCAACTTGTACACCAGATATTAAAAAGAAAAAAAAAAAGAAAAAATAAGAAGCCTACGGGAAAAAAAAATTGACGACTCACAGTATCGCTGTGTATCTAAACACAGAAGATCCAAACCCACCCTTCCCTCCATTTTAGAGTAACTGGATAACACAACACACACAACTCAGCCAAAAAAATAATTCAAAAGTCAATCTTCAATGAACCTCTTCAACTGCAAATTCAACAACACTCTCTTCACCAATCATCTTCCTCCACGCCACACCTCGCTCTACAACCCTCGTGCAACTCGGTTCTCCGTCCGCTTCTCATCCGAGTCAACTCACAGAGTCAAACTCGCCGATTCCCTCCAATCCGAGACCCTGAAGCTTCTAGAATGGCCCGCCGTCTGTCGCCAGCTTTCCGCCTTCACTTCCACATCCATGGGCTTCGCTGCCGCACAATCTGCTCTGATTCCGGTGGGTAAAACTCCTGAAGAGAGCGGGAAACTCCTCTCTCAGACCTCCGCCGCCGTGGCAGTTCCTCGGCCGTTGGATTTCTCCGGAATTGAGGATGTTTCCCCTATTGTTAATGCTTCTATTACCGGCGGAGTACTCTCAATTCGTGAGCTTTGCTCTGTGAAACGGACCTTGGGAGCGGCGAGGTTTTTGCTCCAACAGATGGAGGAAATTGCTTCGCTGAGTGATTTTTCTGACAGGTGTATTGCTGTATTTGATACTCCAATTAACTATTGACATATGGATTTTTTTTTTGATTTTTTTGGCTCATGTTTCTCACATCATTGCATGATGTCATTTCGCTCTTAGTTAAAAGTCCCGTCTGAAAATTGAAAATCTTTTTGAAAGGAGTGTTTCCCTCCTTCTTAATGAGAATTCGAACTAGTCGGACCATTGAATTTTGGATATTAAAGTAAACAATAAGTTCTTTCCTTTTTTATCGGTGGTTCATTTTTTTTTTTTCCTTTTTTTAAAATGATGTTTGAAACCTAAAAATTTCTTGATTATGAATATGAGTTCTTATAAAGTTAAATCCAAAGATGGATTCACCTACAGTGTGCTTGCCCTTTATTTTCTATGCCTTCTGAGAATGCCTTCCTACTCCCAATTGCAGTTAACTCAAAATGGCGAAGCTTGTCGCATGTGGTAGTGATGGATTCTCATGAAGTGCCATTTAAATAGTAGTATTGAGCAGTTTCATTAGAGTATCTAATTATGTTCAAACAGGTACTCTCCTCTGAAGGAAATTCTTCACAATTGTGATTTTCTTGTGGAATTGGAGCAAAAAATAGAATTCTGTATTGATTGCAGCTTTTCTGCAATCCTTGACAGAGCTAGTGAAGATTTGGAAATTATAAGGTCTGAGAGAAAACGGAACATGGAAAATCTAGAATCATTGTTGAAGCAATTATCAACTCAAGTTTTTCAGGGTGGGGGATTCGACAGACCTTTGGTAACCAAGCGCCGTTCAAGACTGTGTGTTGCTGTCAGAGCTTCCCATAGATCTTTGCTTCCTAATGCCATAATCCTAGATACGAGCAGTAGTGGATCTACATACTTCATGGAACCTAAAGAGGCAGTTGAGTTGAATAACATGGAAGTTAAGCTTTCTAGTTCTGAGAGGATTGAGGAGCAAACAGTTTTGAGTTTGCTTACATCTGAAATAGCTGAATCTAATATGAAAATAAAACACTTATTAGATAGAATATTGGAAATTGATCTTGCATTTGCAAGAGCTGCTCATGCTCAGTGGATAGGTGGTGCCTGTCCAGCTTTAAGTTCAAGAAATTGTAACAACTCCCAATCTGAACTTTTATCTATAGATGTAGAAGGGATACAGCATCCATTGCTTCTTGAGTCCTCTTTGAGAAACTTGGCGACTGATGTGTCCCCAAGGTCAGCTGATTTGGATCAGGGAAATGGTGTCATGAATTCTGCAACGAAATCTCGTGCACATTTCCCTGTGCCCATTGACATTAAAGTTGGTCATGGAACAAAGGTTGTTGTCATCTCGGGCCCTAATACGGGAGGGAAAACGGCTTCAATGAAGACTCTAGGGCTGGCTTCTATGATGTTGAAAGCCGGTATGTATTTGCCCGCCCAAAACCAACCACGGCTTCCATGGTTTGATCTCATTCTGGCAGATATTGGAGACCAGCAGGTACTTGGTTATGTTATACTCCCCTCTTCCTTCCATGACCTATCTCTGCTGCATATCTTTTTCAATTTAACCCATTCGAGATTTCCTTATTCATTGTCTTGTTTTGTTTCTTTCGCGCCAAAATTGAACTTTTTTGTTTTACCTGCTGAAGTCTCTGGAACAAAGTCTGTCTACCTTTAGTGGGCACATTTCACGGCTTCGTGAGATTCTGGAAGTCGCTTCTACAGAATCTTTAGTTCTTATTGATGAAATCGGAAGTGGGACCGATCCTTCAGAAGGTGTAGCACTTTCAGAAAGCGTTCTGCAATATCTCAAGGACAGGGTTAATTTAGCTGTTATAACTACCCACTATGCAGATTTAACTCGCTTAAAAGAAAAGGACAATCGGTTTGAAACTGCAGCAACAGAGTTTTCCTTGGAGACTCTACAGCCTACCTATCGGATTCTTTGGGGAAGCAAGGGAGAATCGAATGCCTTAAATATTGCTAAATCAATGGGCTTTGATGAAAGAATAATTGACCGAGCAGTATTATGGGTGAACAAATTGACACCGGACAAGCAGCGGGAGCAGAAGGGATTACTTTATCGGTCACTAATTGAAGAAAGGGACAGACTAGAATCTCAAGCAATGGAAGCTGCTTCTCTTCATTCAGATATTACGAATATTTATAATGAGGTATATTCTGAAGCTTTTCCTGAATCCCCCATTCATATAATGGGGTACAAACTCAACGAACTAATAGCAGATGCCAAGTGATTGACTAAATCCCGGAGTTGGTCAATTTGATGTTTGAATTATTATTATTTTTTTCTGAATAAAAACCACCATGATCAGAACTTGTATAAGATCAAATCTTGTGGCTGCTATGAC